>JABUQX010099683.1:0-7500 GCA_015478945.1 Trachelipus rathkii
CGGTATTACTTCGTTCAATATCAAGTAGGTGTTTAACCGTTTTCGCATTTATCGTGAAACCTTTCGCGTTTTTCGTGCGCCACTTCAATATATATATATATATATATATATATATATATATATATATATATATATATATATATATATATATATATATATATATATATATATATATATAAAGGAATTTCTAGTTTTTAAGCTTCGCAAATATTTGACATTAAATTTATTAACACATTTTATTCAACATGTTTTTAATTACCGAGAATTTAAACAAATATAAAAAACTATTTATAATTATGAGTAAAAAGAGTTTAAAGCAAATGATCTTGTTCTTCTTCAATGTGAAACCATCATGTTTGAGGAATATCACTGCACAATCTCTTTGGTCTTTGGATATCTAATTCAAATGCTAAAGAACAAATTTTGGGCGAAGACACAAACAATTCAAAATCAGCAATCTATTTTCAATTTTGTCTATTTTTTTCTCCTTCATTGAGTGAATCCAGTTGTTTGACGTTGTCAACGATAAGAAGTGTATATCATTTATTTTGGAGTAGGATAAACAATTAATAAATTTGATTGTATTTTAAACTTCCACAAACACTTACTTCATTATATTACATAAAAAGCACTCTTATTTTACTTTCATCAGATCTTTCAATACTTTCTAATCACTTTCTGAACAGCTTTTTCTAAATTCTTAGAACTGCTTAAAAAGGCAAAAAGAAATTATTTTTCATAATTGCTTTTTTTTAATGGTTTAAACCATTTGGTTTAAACTATTTGGTTTAAACTAGACAACCCTACCTAAGGGGGAAAGGGACAAAGAAAAACTAAAACCCACCAAAGAGTTGAAAATATAAACACATTAAGAATTTAAATGCCGGCACACCCTGGTACATGATACTTTAAAGTGTGTAAGTCAGAAGGTGGGGATGTTTCTACATTCCCCGCCATAATTGAGACGTACACACAAGATGAATATTACAGATTATACCAGTAAACTATATAAAGGAATTAACGGTTAAGTCCGCAGTCAGGTAACATAACAGAAAAAAAAATAATCTGTGAGCAGAAACAACACTCTCTAGCTAGGAGGAGAGGATATGAACTATAGAGTTCAGAAGAGCAGTGCCTACTGCCTACTGTAATATCAAAAAATAATAAAGAGAATGATGGAACATTCCGATTAGAAACAGGCTGGAGAAAATATGTGGGTAATTGAACTAATAGTTTTACCCATTCCAAGAGATTTGAGTATGTAAAAAACTATAAAACTATGTGGTGCGTACTCCATATATAAACGTACGATAACCTTATTAAACCAAGCAACTGGAATGACATGAAAAGGTAATAGAACACCAATCCTTTTAGAAACTTGCTACGTGAAAAAATATTATTTCTCTCACCAAAAAAAGGAAAAGGAATTTCGAATATTATATTTTTAAGGACAGCAGAAGGTTTGATTTGTGTGCTATTTCGAAGGTGTTTTAGCAGCTTTCTTTGTACTTATTAGAAATAAGAGAAAGATCATGGTCGGTTACCGCATTAATATAAGTCATTTCAAATTATTTTAAAATTTGAGCCCACCTTAATTTCAGAGTATTCAAACCTTTCCAAGTGGGTTGAACACCTCTTTCTGCTTAAAGGAACTCTTAACGTGTCAAGGGTTGTCTCAAGGCTGCATTGATTCTTCACTTAATACTGAACCTTAAAAGGAGAGAATTAAACACCCTTGACCAAGATCAACATTTGCTCTATTTTCTTCTTTTTTCCTCCTTATATATCTCCTTACACCTTTCTTTTGAGACCTCATCATTAGTTTTTAGCGCATTTAACCATGGCCCATCTGGGCCAAAGGGGTGAGAAGAAAGGTGCATAATGGTAGTGAATGGCTGGGTTTTGTGAGGGTGTACAAGGGATGAACCCCACATTAGTTCTCACTAATAGGTATAGAGAGGGGGCGGTAAGGCTGGGCTTTCTTTTCGACTTGTGCCATATTCTTCTACTACTTTTCTGTTTCCGGTGCATGTCACGCACCTTACCCCAAGTATTGGGGAAAATAGTGGATGGTGATGATGATATAAGGATCACAGTTTTCCTCTCGCGAGAGCGAGAATTTGAATCTCGGTCACAAAAAATTGAACACAAAAAATTGCCACAAAAAATTGCCATCAGAAAGAGATTTTCTGTAATACTCAATTACAGTTTACGACAATGAATTACACTAATCTCAATACCCACACATCACTAAAAACATAACCAACACATACAACAGAAACGTCTATTATTACATACAAAAATCAAACTCTCCCCCATGCTTCAAGCAAAGAAGGTCCACCGATGTGGTTTCAAAACTACATCCACTATGGCTAGAATTTCCAAATGTGTTGAGCCGAAGCAGGGCTTGCTATCAAGACTAAATAATCTGCGCACTCTAATACACTTGGTTAGAAAATACATGGAATTTAATTTCCCATGACTAAGAACCTACTGCTGTAGGTATTGAACCCCCAATTGATAGAATAGAGGTTCAGTTTCTTTTTCCTTACTTTTAAGTCTAGGGGTATATAATATCTTTGTACATAAATATATTTTGAAGCTGTCTGAAGAATTGCTCTGACGCCTGGTTTAGGTCATACCTAGGGTTGGGAAAAAACAGTTTTTTTCAAATCGTGTTTTTTTCAGGGAAAAAAAACATGTTTTTTTTCGTTTTTTTCATTAAATATATTTTTAAAAATATAAAGAGGCTAATATGATATTTCACTTGAGTATTTTCATTTTTCAAATATAAGGATACTTGAAATTAAACAAATATTTCATTATGATTTATATTTTTAATTTTAATGGTGCGTCTTTCTCTTTTGCGTTCATATTCTTCACACACTTATCCTACAGGCAACATATTACTGACCACCATTTATCCACATATCATATACACATACTTAAAGTACACACCCTTCTTCTAGATAACACTTTACAGACATCCCTACTAATCATATCCCTGTGTGTGGGGGAGAAAGAATTGCCCACATCGTATGTCCTGCGTGTCGTAGGAGCCGACTAAGGGACGGTGATAGTTGGGTTGGCTGCCTACTAACATCTATTTCTTGCCAGGAATGCTAATGCAGGCCTCGGAGAGGGTCGTGATCGCCGTAAACGGCTTCTATCTTTCGGCGAATTGTATGAAATCGTCCTGGTACATGGAATGTCAGGGAAATAAATGTTGAGGAGAAAGGAGAAGGAAGGTGATGGATGTATTTAGAAAGGGCAATTTGATTTGCTCGCTGTGACTGAAACAAGATGAAAGGAAAAGAAGAAATTGAGTGGTGTGGTGTTTGTTAAATGTGTGTGTGTTGGTGTGGAAATGAATGAGAGAGGGAAAGAGAAGGAGTGGCAATTTTGATGAGTGACCTGTGGTACGAAGCTATGGTAGACTTTGAAGTGTGTGAGTCCTAGAATTCTAATGGTTTAAATTTAATTTGAAAAGGTCAAGGTATGTGTGGTGTGACGTATGGTCCATCTGAGGGAATGTTGAAGAGAGTACGATTTTTCGGGATAATCTGAATGACGTTCTGGATGAGGTGAGTAGGAGCGCTCCAGATTGATAGTGTTGGGGGACCTGAATGGTTGGATAGTGATCAAAAAAAAGGGATGGTATAAACAGGTGGTTTTTGGGGTGGCGGCAGAAAATGAGAAATGGTAGAAGGGTGATTGATTTCTGTGAGAGAGAGGTATGTGTGTAAGTAATGCCTTTTCTTTTAAACACATAGAGTATCCATAAGTATACTAGAGTTTGGTGTAGTAGCTGGTATTGAAGTGAAAGTATGATTGATTTAGTGTTTGTGAAGACAGGAGATGTTTGAAGTATGTGGTTGGATGTTAAATCAGTTAGGGGTTTTAAGAATGGGATTATCGGATCAATTATGTTGTTCTATGTAAATTTAAGTTGGTGGGGGCTTGGATGGAAAGGAAGGTGAAACGGAAGGAAGAGAGTAAAATTAAGAGTGAGAAGTTAAGTGAGCAAGACATTAAGGATAAGTATGTAAGACCGCTCGCTAGTAAAACGGTTGAATGTGAAAAGTTGATACTGACAAATCTGGGCAAATGAAGGAAGCAATTGTTAGTAGTGCAAAGGACGTATGTGATTGCTAAAGTAAGGAAGTAAGAATGTTAGCAGTGAATGGTGGAATGAAGAGGTGATGAAAGCGGTTAAGGTAAAAAAGAAGCGTGTTGAATGTACTAAAAGAAATGATGAGAATCAAAAGAAAGATGCTTGATTTATAAGGAGGAAAAAAGAATACCAAAAGATGCATACGTAGAGAAAAACAAAGAGTAAATGAACAGTTTTGGAAGGAGGATGAATGAGGACGTACAAGGGAATAGGAACTCTTCTGGAAGGAAGCGCGAATATATATATATAATGAATAAGGGGAATCTGCTTAGAATAATGAATAGGGATGGTGGTTTTGTAACTGATGAAATGATGTGAGGGGAGTGTGGAAAGAAACTTCGAAAATCAGCACATATTAACAGTAATGATTGAGGTGTTAGTGAATGGTGTAGTTTTGATGTGGCAAGAAGGAATAGGTTATTTTGGGGATGAGGTTATTAGTAAGGAGGAGGTAATTGGGTAGAGTGAGAAGTTGAAGATTGGTAAATCTGCAGGTATAAGATGAAATTTACATGGTGAATGATCAAGAACGGAGGCGAGATGGTGATTGATTGGAAGTTGAAGTTGTGTAATAACAGCGTTTATAGAGGGTAACGTTCCAAGGGATTAGGAAGGAGAGCGGTAATAGTACCGCTTATATAAGGGTAAGGGAGATAAGGGGAACTGTAGAAATTAAATAGGGGAATAAGTTTATTGAGTGTTGTGGGAAGATATATGCTGGTATTTTGGTCGAAAGAGTGGGTCGAGTGACTGAAGGACTGATTAATGAAGAACAAGGTGCGTTAGGAGTAGTAGAATGTGGATCCAATCTTTACATTGAAAAAATGATTGAGAAATGAAGGAGAAGAAAGAATAAATGTATTTAGTTTTTGGATTTGCAACCGGCGTATGATAGAGTTAATAGGAAGGTTTATGGCAGGTGTAGTGATATATGGTGTTGGTGGTAGGGCTTCTGGATGGAGTCAAAAGTATGTATGACGATACGTGAAAGCGTGTGTAAGAATAAATGGGTGTCAATGGTGATTAATTTAGGATTAATAGCGGAGTAAGACAAGGTTGTGTTATGTCTCCTTGGTTATTCAATTGTATATGGATGGGGTTATGAAAAGAATTTCGAGGGGGGATGGCAAGGAAATGGTGATTAGAATGGGTGAGAAGGAGAGGAGTGGAGGGGTGCCCTAACTATTATTGCCGTAGATTTGGTTCGTGGTGGTGAATCTGAAGAGAGTTTGAGAGATTGGTAGAGAAGATTGGCAGGGTGTGTAAAAGGAGGGGCTTGAAAGTAAACGTGGATAAGAGTAAGGTTTTGGTTGTGAGTGAGGACACTCCTCAGTGTGAAGTTATGTTAGATGGTGAGGGCAGCTGGAGCAGTGTCTGAGTTTAAATATTTGGGTTATATGTTGAATGAAAAAGGAACAGATGATGCATGACTGTAGTAGGAAAGTTGTGAATGGTAGGAAGGTGGCTGGTGCAATTAAATCTTTGGTGAATGTAATGGGACTAAGTCTTGAGTGTGCTAGGGTTTTACATGAGGGTATGTTGTTACCAGTGTTATTGTATAGTAGTGAAACATGGTCTGGAATAAGAGGTTATATAGATCTAAAGTAAATTGTGTTCAGATGGACAATCTTAGGGGTGTGCTAGGTGTGAGAAGAATTGATAAAATGAGGAAGAACGTATTAGAGAGCGGTGTGTGTGAAGAAAGGGGTAAATGAGAGATAAATATGAAAAGTATGTTGAGATGGTTGGTCATATGGAAAGGATGAATGATAGTCGGTTGGTTAAGCGGATGTATAGTGGCGAGTGTGTTGGGAAGCGACCGGCTGGGAGACCGAAGAAAAAGTGGATTGAGTCAGTAAAGGAATGTTTGAAGGAGAGAAATCTGAAGGTTTGGTAGAGCGAGAAAGAAAGGGTGTATAAGCAGGAGTGATGGCGGGGGATTGGTGAGGGGGTATGGTTGTGGCCCACCTGGGCCAAGGGATGAACCTTACATTGAGATCTAACATAGTGAGGGTCCATCGCGTTCCCATGAAGTTGGGTGGATTTTTTGACTGCGATGAGTTCTCACTAATTTAATGGTACTGAGGGGGCGATAAGGCTGGGCTTTCTTTTCGACTTTATGTCATGTTCTCCTACTGCTTTTCTTTTCCGGATGCTCGTTACGCACCTACTCCCATTCTTGGGAACAGAAAGGCAGTAAAGAAGAAGAAGAAGAAGATTTATAAAATAGCAGAACTACCTTTCTCTTATATTTTTTCAATTGTTTTCGTTACAATTTACAGTAGGTTGTAGCCTGCAAACTGCTGTTTGTAGGCTTCTACTTACTAATTTAACTATGTATTTTACATTTGTATCATATAATTAAGAATGACAAAACTCAAAAGTGACTTAAGGGATGCAAATGAAATAATAAAAATATTGAATTAAAAATTATACCAAGATTGTAAATGAAGGAGGATGAGTGAATGACTAAATTAAATATTTGGCTTTGGAATATCAACTTTTGATTCACTAATCACTAGTCCCCACTCCCCAGACCCCAGTCACTACTGAGTACCGACTACTGTGCTGTGACTACTGTCAAGCTCATTATCACTGGGCTCATCAGCGTGATCAGCCACATTTAATTATGATATGACTGATAAGTCTGATATCTCAAAGTCGTATGAAGTATCATGTGAGAATGACAGTGGTGAAGGAGCAGTAACAGGACTCTTAAGCTTAGCTGCCTTAGCATAATCATCTCTCTCAGTTGGCAAATTTCCAGAATTTCCTAGTTCTAGATTAGAGCAATAAATACTAGTTTTTTCAACGTCAACGTCTACACAACAAAAGTTATATTTTTATGCGGGAGCCTTTGCAACCTTTTATTTCCTTAAAAAGTACAGTCACACGACTTTTTGCACGTGGCATTTCTAAATTCTATTAAATAATTATGATTAAAATGTTACTGAAAGCTGAAACAGAGTAAGAAACCATTAATGAAGCCACAAACAAAATATTATGAATATCAATATCCTAATTTTACGACCCCTAAAAATGAATAAAAATTCGGATTTTTCAGACGATTTTGACTATATAACACCAAATGTAGTTTTTTTTTTTTGCCCTCTTAAAAAACGTTGTTTTCCGGTGTTTTTTCTGTGACTGTAGTCAACATTCTTCCAGAATTTTCAATTTTTCAAATCCATGTGTTTGCACTATTTTCATATCAACTTTCAGATTTTTTTGCGAAATGACTTCAAACTTGAAATATGCATAGTGGGTGGGTGCCATTACCTACAATAATTACGTAGAACATTTTTGAATTTTTTAGTTTTGTGCTC
>JABUQX010099684.1:5000-26143 GCA_015478945.1 Trachelipus rathkii
TAATGCTACGAAATCATCCCTATAAAACGAAAAATGGTGCTGAAAAGATTAAAACATGGCCTAACACCAGTTTGCTAAACTCTTCAACAAAACATAAACTCTACAGAACTCTTTAAAACAAAATTAACATTCATGTATAACACATATGATAAACAATTAAGGGCAGTTCTTAAGAAAGCAAAGAAGAACACACTACTCTACAATCCAGATTGAACAAAGACTCGAAGGCCATTGGGTTATAATCAATAAATTATCACAATAACAAAAAACACAATGTATAAAGAACTGACATTTAACAATCATTAACAAACAACCAAAAAGATCGCAGACGACTAACGAATACCTTGTAAGGTCGTAAGCAAAATCTGAGAGACAACCCTAGTCAAACAGATCTTTGAACTTTTCCAGACTACGTCACATTTTCCTTTTTCCGGCATCACTGTCCCGGAGGTAAAAAAGGTAATCGCGGGATTAAAAAACAAAAAATGCGATGTTTCATTCTATCTCCAATCATCCTCAAACTCGCTGCTGACATAATAGCCACCCTTTTAAAACACTGGTTCAATGAATCATTTTTGACAGGAATTTTACCAAATATATTCAAGACAGCAATCTATACCTAAAAAAGGAGACATTTGCCTAGCAAATAATTACGCAATAGCTATTACATTAAGATTTAGTAAATATTTGAGAATTAGTTTTCAAATCAATTAACATATTTTATTCAAACAAACTATTTAAATGTCCATTTTTGGTAGAAAAGGAGTTCAACTGCTGATGCCTCAATTTTTGCTTAACAGAAACTTAACAGAAATATAGTAAAATAAAGACTCTCCCTCTATATATTAGATTTCACAAGCTTTTGACTGATTGATAATGACTAACTACTGAATAAAATGAATCAATGGCTTTGAAGACAATACTTACATATGGTTTAAAAGCTACTTAGGAGAGATCGCAATACTTAGAACAAATAATGTGTCAGCCACACTTCAAACATCACTCGCGTACAAGGCTCAATTCTTGACTTCGTTTTTATTACTCTATAATTCGTGATCTGTTAAACGCTCATGACGCTTTTTTCAGTCTCTTTGCTGACGATAACTCCATTTTAATAAATGACAGAGCGAATCTCTATCTCGTAAAGCAACTGACATATCAAAAATAATGAAATGGATAGTGCGATAAGCTATCTTAATTAATAACACTTACATAATTTTAGCACAACCATTAAGATTTAAATTTAAAATTACAATGTGACTGAATAGGGTGCAATGCAAAATAACTTGGATTACAACGATGATAGACTGAATTTAAAGAACATATAACAACTAGTTAGCAGACTGTCGATACATTATTGCTAATAAATATAGAAATTTGTACTCTTCATCTTAAGGAAATTTATAACTATCACACTAATCATCCTCATTACTCTACGTCCTTCCTATCACGGTACTCACATTGAAATTCAGTAATCAACACGCCTGTAATGTATCCCAGAAAGCCGATTATCGCTCTCATCGCAACACAAGAGACTTTACAGCCATATACCACCATTATTCAAAATCTAAAGATACTTGCTAAATACAGTATATCACAACTGAAAGAGATGCATAAAATACCATACAATGCATGTGACTTTCTTGCTAGCTATTTTCATTTAACCAGGCAGCGGTAGCAATAATAAACCTAAGAGAAAAAATACTACATTAACTCTTCGTAGACTAAAAAAGCCACGCAAGCGTCAGCATACAAAGCAGCTAAACTTTATACAACTCATGCTACAAGACATCAAACGAAAACTCCTGGACAAATCTTTACTAAAAATTAAACGTTCCATCTAACTAAGTATTGAATAACCCTACTCAGGGATGCACCTACGTAAATTAAGCTCTACATTATTTATAATTATTTTATTATTATTAATTATTAATTTATTATTATTATTATTAATATTATATTATATATTATTATTAATTATTATTTATTATTATTATTATGTATTATTATATTATTATTATCTATATCATGTTAATTTATTATTTTATAATTATTATATTATTACTATTAATAATTATTATTATTCTATTATTATTATTATTATTATTATATTATTATAATTATTATTATTATTTATTATATTATTATTATTATTATTAATTTTATTAATTATTATATTGATTATTATTATTATTATTATAATTATTATTATTATATTATTAATTATTAATTATTCATTAATTATATTATTTATTATTATTATCACTATATTATTATTATTATTTTATTGTAGTAAGCAGGTTGTAGCTATTAATTATTGAAATTATTGTAATTTTAGTTGCAATTGTGATTATCATTGGGATAGTGATTGAATTGTTGTATTTGTCGAATTATTATTTATTATGATGTATTATGATTATTATTATTATTATTTTTATTTTATTATTATTATTATTATTATTATCATTATTATTATTATATTATATTTTATTATTATTATATTATATTATTCTTCATATTTTAATATTATATTATTATTATAAATTGTTATTGTAATTATTATGCATCTTATTATTATTATTATTAATTTTATAATTATTATTTATTTTATTATTATATTATTATTATTTATTATTATTATTATTATTATATTAATTATCTATTATTATTAATATTATAGATTATATTATATTATTATTATTATTATTTATTATTATTATATTATTATTATTTTATTATTTTAGTATTATTTATTATTAAATTAATTATTATTATACAATTAGTACTATTTTTATTTATTCCAATGTATAGTGGTATTATATATATAAGGTATATACATTAATCTAAACTAATTTGTTAATATAATTATTTTTTTATTATTTCATTATTATTATTATTATATTTATTTTGTATATTTTATGTATTTATATTATTTATTATTATTATTATTAATTATTATATTATATTAATTATTTATTATTTATTATTCTTATTATTATTATATTATTCAAATTATGTTATTAATTATTATTATTATATTATTAATTATTATTATTGATTATTTATAAAGATCAGTTTGGACAAAGTATTTTATAAATATTCTTCATTTATTACTATGATAATGATTGTTATTCAATTCTAAGCGTTTTTATTGATTATTATTATTATTAATATATATGATTATTATTATTATTATATTAATTATTATTATATTATATTATGTATTATTATAATTATTACATTACTTATTATTTTTTCTGATATTAATATTGCATGTTTTTAATTTGTAGATTTTATCATATTATTATTATTATTATTATTATTATTATTATTCTTATTATTATTATTATTATTTATTATATTATTATTATGATGTATATTATCTATTATTATTATTATTATTATTTTTGATACTGTTATGTTATTGTTGTTGTTTATTATTGTCAATATTGGTAGTATAGGTGATAGACAGATTTGTATTTTAATATTTAAGTTATATTATTATTATAATTATTTTATTGTTATTATTATAATTATTGATTTATTGTTATGGTTTAATTATTTTTAGACTCATTAATATTAATGCTTTCGGGTTTCATTAGATCTAAACATTGTGTTGCCAATTAGTAACCATTTCACATACAGGGAATTAATTTGTTATTACACTTTCTCGGTTTTATTTTGAAATTAGTAAAGTTTTAGAAACTATTATATAAAATGTATGTCATCTTGTTATTTAATGAATGGATTGTATCTTCTATCTTCTATATGTTGAATAAACGATTTGAATTTGAATTTGAAGTGATTATTCATTATTATTATTATTCATTATTATTATTATATTATTATTATTATTATTATATATTATTATTATTATTGATTATATAATTATTATTATAATTATATTATTTCTGTTTTATTGTTGTATATATATTGTATATATATTATTATATTTATTATTATTATTTTATCTTAATTATTATTATTTTTTTTATTATTATTTATTATTCTTATTATATTATTCATTTTTGCTTTTCATTTTGTTTAAAATTTTTTTTTTTTTTTTTTTGTGTATTAATATATTATTATATATTATTATGTTTTATTATTTTAAGCTCAAGACTAGTAAACGGTTGTCGTATTAAGGACGATCATGATGATGTTAGGTCATTTATTTGTGATACTCTTAAAGGAATCAAAAAATTATCTTAGAGAAAAAGTAATTGCTGATAAAATGTTAAATTAATATTGTTTTGTAGTTGTTATTGTTATTGTTGTTATTGTTATTGTTGTTTGAACTGAGTAAGAGGAATAGATTTAGGAGAAATAAAACTAAAAGTAATTTAAAGAAAAAAGTTTAAAAGTTGTACAGTTGTGTAATAAAGCTATATCATCACACATAAAGAAATAATTGTTATGTGAAAGCTGTATTAAAACTATAAACTCCAATTTATAAATTTATTATTATTGTGTGTGTGTGTGTGTGTGTGTGTTATTATTATTGTGTGTGTGTATTACTATTATTGCGCATGTACATAATTATTATTATTATTATTATTATTATTTATTATTATTATTATTATTATTATTATTATTAGTTATTATTATTATTTATTTATTATTTATTATTATTATTATTGTAATTTATTTATTATTTATTTTGTTATTTATTTATTTATTTATTTATTTATTTATTTTTTGTTATTATTTATGAAGTTATTTATTATTTATTTATTTATTTATTTATTTATTTATTTATTTATTTATTTATTGTTATTTATTTATTGTTATTTTTTTTTTGTTATTTGTTATTATTTTTGTTATTGTTGTTATTGTTATTGTTGTTATTGTTATTTATTATTGTTATTGTTATTATTATTATTATTATTATTATTATTATTATTATTATTATTATTATTATTATTATTATTATTATTATTATTATTATTATTATTATTATTATTATTATTATTATTATTATTATTATTATTATTTTCAATTTTTAAACTTCATATGAACAGTGTAAAATTTTGAATGACTGTGAGATATCAGGTACAGTTGTTTGTTCTGTTCGGTAAATAAATGTTCGTATATTTTACTAGGTTTAAAGCGGTGCTGGTATGCCCTATCTGTTGTTAATCTATTAGTCACATTCTTGAATAATATACTTCGACACTGTCAGACTCAGGACATTCGGGTAATTTTTGACATGGTGATGGCTGAGAGGTATTATTATTATTATTATTAGGAAGAAAGTTTTCTTGTTTTGTGGTATAGTTTAACTGTGATTTTTGTGTTACTTGTAGATTTAATGTGGGTGTTAATAATGCCGCGTAGGCATTTTTCCTCTTTATCAAAGTCTTTTGCATTTGAAGTTTTAAAATAAAATTTAATGCTTTCAGAGATATTATTCGTATTGTCCTGTTTTTTATAGAGTTTGTTGATGGTTTTGTTTATTATTTTTTCCGTTAAATTTAAAGGGTGGTTACAGTTGATCAGGTTCTGTTTAATTCTTTGAACTTCAACATCAAATGATTCCCAATCCGAGCACAATTTATAAGCCCTATATATGAGTGTTTTTACAATTGAATTCTTATATACTTCTGGGGAGTAGGAGCTGTAATTAAGGTACAGACCATTATCAGTTGGCTTGACATGTATGCCTGTAGAAAAGGTTCCATCATCATTAATTTTGATTTTAATATCCAAAAAGTTAATAATATTATTTAGAGATGTTTCAGATGTGAATTTGAGGCAAGAATGGCTTTGCAAGTAATTGATAAACTGATGAATGTCCGTATGGTTCCTAAATATAGTAAGGGTGTCGTCAACATATCTTATATTATTATTATTATTATTATTATTATTATTATTATTATTATTATTATTATTATTATTATTATTATTATTATTATTATTATTATTATTATTATTATTATTTTGTGTTTGTATATTATTATTATTATCATTATTTTTATTATTATTATCATTATTTTTATAATTAATGTGTGTGGGTGTGTGTGTGTGTGTGTGTGTGAGTGTGTGTGTGTGTGTGTGTATGTTATTATTTTAAATAAGTTACTCATTCATTTAAAATGGGGGCCAGGCCTTTGAGTACTCAGCAATTATGGGATGAGAAAACCGGGTGCTTTAAAAACTACGCTTGAAGCGTTCTTTTTTGGGGACGTGGATGGCCTAGTGGTTAGAGCATCCGGTTATTGTTAACTATGCGACGCGTAGTCCAATGTTCGAATCCCGCTGATGGAGAGTAAAATCTCCTGTGACTCATTCATTTAAAATGGGGGCCAGGCCTTTGAGTACTCAGCAATTATGGGATGAGAAAACCGGGTGCTTTAAAAACTACGCTTGAAGCGTTCTTTTTTGGGGACGTGGATGGCCTAGTGGTTAGAGCATCCGGTTATTGTTAACTATATATATATATATTAACTATAATATATATATATATATATATATATATATGTAGAAGTAATTATATATAATATATACGTATTTTTTTTAAATACATTGCTTTTTATGTTTAAAATATATGTAGTAAACTTTTATTCTAAATAAAGTTTTCTTAAAAATCTATATTTTTATTTAATTACATTATTTATATATATATATATATATATATATATATATATATATATATATATATATATATATATATATATATATATAATATTTATATATACTATATATATAAATATATCTAGGATCACCAACTATTTAGTCGTCAGTTCTAGTTATATAGTTATCGGTCGTATGGTCACCACTTGATATGATATCCTATTATCTGGTATGACAACTATATAGCGACGGA
This sequence comes from Trachelipus rathkii, assembly GCA_015478945.1. Taxonomy (NCBI): domain Eukaryota; kingdom Metazoa; phylum Arthropoda; class Malacostraca; order Isopoda; family Trachelipodidae; genus Trachelipus; species Trachelipus rathkii. The sequence continues at coordinate 11,827 of JABUQX010099684.1, forward strand.
GGATGATCAGCATGTATGTCGCGATGTCAGTCTGTTCCACTTCAGGACAAGCCGTCGACTGGTTCGGATTAAGTCCGGCTAAGGCAAAGGCGGTCGAAGGTTGTCGGAGAGGGTATGCTGATCTGCACGAGCTCGTTGGCTAAACAGGAGGCTGGGTGTTCTTCTGGCCAACTCTGTGACAATCTGGAAGGGACAGAGAGTATATAAAATACTCTCTGTAGTTATCTCTATGACAGGTAACCTCAGCGGCTACCTGCGAAATTATCTCTTTAGTAGTTAAACTACTTTTTAGGTGGCAGACTAACTGGAGGATCTCGGAGGTCAGGCGAAGATATCACCATCCACCGACAGGAGAACCTCTTGAAGATCGTCCAAAGGGTTCTTGGTAACCCTGAGGAGGTTTCTAAGCCTCTTGGTAGGCTCAGAGAGAGGGAGAGAAGTAGGGCCAGTCGGAGATCTTGTAGTCCAACTCCGGGGGAGAGACGAGGCAGCCCAACTTCTTGTAGAGAGACGTGGCAGTTCAACTTCTAGTAGAGAGACGAGGGAGTCCAAGAGACGAGGCAGCCCAACTTCTTGTAGAGAGACGTGGCAGTTCAACTTCTAGTAGAGAGACGAGGGAGTCCAACTTCTTGTAGTTTCTTCTTCTTCCTGGCTTCGTAGGTCGGATCTGATATTTCAGCTTATTGTTCTATATTAGCAAATTATCTTTTAGTGGTAGCAAAGCGCTACGAATTATCTCTTTAAAGGCTAATAAGACAAAAGCGAAACAACAGATTATTTATTTTTAACGAAAAAGTCGCAAAGTTACAATAAAAAATTTTACATAAATAATGATCAAGTTTTTATACAAATATTAATAATATTTACATTTGACAAATTTATAACTTTTATTTTTATTTCTATTATAATAAATAATAAAAAAAAAATTATATTTTATGGTCTAACTTTTCTAAAAATAGATTTATGTAAATATAATAAAATGAAACATTGCCGAAGCTATCGGTAGATGGCGTTTGCCTTCACATTCTGAACATAATATAAACACAAGTTGTTTATTGTTAAAAGTTCATTATTATTGCTTAAAACTAAGTTTTTATAAAATATATATATTTTTATCAAATATTGATAATATTTATAATATAATATAACAAATGTAATATTTTTAATATACAATTTTTTAATTATTAACATCTGAATAATGAAAATAAGTCATTTTTAAATTTAATAGACTTATTGATATTTCTGTTACTTTTTCTTTTATGGTTCATTCTGTAAGTATTTTCGTTTGGGGAAACTAACTTAAACACTTCACTATATATTTACTTCCCCACCAGAACACGGAGTGACTTCCATCCTGAAGCGGAACCGGTGCTGAGGGGAACACTTAAAGGAAGGGACTGAGTGGATTCTATCCTGAATCGGACTCTATTAGGAAATGTGTATTTCTTTTTTTTATATATTTGATAAAATCACTAAAAGGGGCACTGAGTGGCTTCTATCCTGAAGCGGACTCTATTAGGGAGTGTTTATTTCTTTTATCATTAGTATCTTACGTAATTACTAAGAGGGGCACTGAGTGGCTTCTATCCTGAAGCGGACTCTACGGGGAGGGTTTCGTCTAGTAAGGGGGGCACTTGGAAGAATAGGGACAGTAGGAATCCTTAGGACATCAGCAACGTCAGGGACATCAGGAACATCGGCGGCGTCAGCGACATCAGGATCATCAGGGTCATCAGAGACATCAGGGTCATCAGGGACATCAGGATCATCAGGGACATCAGGATCATCAGGGATATCGGGATCATCAGGGACACCAGAGACAGTAGGATCATCAGGGACATCAGAGACATCAGGATCATCAGGAATCGTTGACGTTACCGTTTCCATAAAAGCAGGTTTTAAACGGCTAATTGAGACTACTGTAGTTTGACCATTCCTGAGTTCTATCTTGAAACAATGTGGCATTCGTTGAAGGACTTTGAAAGGACCACTATAGGGAGCTTCTAAGGGTTTTCTGATCCTATCAGTCCTTAGGAAGACATGAGAACAGGTCTTGAGTGCCTCCGGAATATATGAAGAATTGTTGAAGGAGTGAAAAGTAGGAAGGTCTCTAAAGTCCAATTCTTTCATGTGGGCGATAAATTTCTTCATAAAAGAATCCATTTCTTGTTTGTTGTTAGGAGAAGATTGAAGAATGTCCATAGGACAAAGTGGAGTTTTTCCAGTTACTGCTTCAAAGGCGGAATAACCGGAATCGTTTGGAATGCATCTGAGACCAAGTAGAGTGATGGGTAAAGACAGAAGCCAGTTTTCTTTACGTGCCATCAAGGCAGTCTTGAGAGATCGGTGAAACCTTTCTATCTGGGAATTTGTTTGTGGGTGGTAAGAGGTTGTTCGAAGACGATGGAAACCAATCATATGTGACAACTCACTGAAGAACTCGCTTTCGAATTGAGGACCTCTGTCAGAAATCACATAGAGAGGAACACCGAATCTGGATATCCACTGCATAAAAGCATAGGCAACAGATTTTGCTGTAGTGTTTGTAATTGGGAAGGCTTCAGCCCATTTTGTGTTTCGGTCGATGCAGGTAAGTAGATAGCGAAAAACTGGAGAAGAAGATCCACAAAATGCTGAAGGTGAAAAAGGACCCACTATATCTATATGAACTGTTTCGAATCTTGAAGAAGGAATTTCTAATGGAGTGACCGTTGGTTTGGTGTGACGATGGACTTTAGACAGCTGGCACTGCTCACAAGTGCGTACAAAAAGCCTAATGTCACGATCCATACAAGGCCAAAAATATCTTTTCTTGATCAGTCGTAAAGTACCTTTGATACCAGGATGGGACATTTGATGCAACGTATTAAATATTTGAAGGCGAGCTGGCTTCGGAAGAAATGGTCTGGGAAAAGAAGTAGAGGTATCGCACCATATCTTGAGGTTGTCCTGCAGGGGATAATTATGAAGGCGATCATGATAGGTCTTGATTTCTTCATCTTTTTCTTGAAGGTGAGCTATTGCGGGCAAATCGACAGCGTCAACTGATACCGAATGAATCCGGGAAAAAGTGTCGGCCACCATGTTGTCTGCTCCTCTGATATAATTTGCTGTAGAAATATATTCTGTTAGTACTGAGAGATGTCGCTGTTGACGATCACTTTTTGCAGGATTTTTGGAGTAGAAAGCGGAAACAAGAGGTTTGTGATCTGTGCAAAGGGTGACGACTCTTCCCTCTAACATGTGTTTAAAATGAAGGACAGCATAATATGCTGCCAAAAGTTCTCTGTCGAAAGCAGAATATCTTCTTTGGGGATCTGATAACTTCTTGCTGTAGAAGTCAATGGGAACAGGTTGACCATCAATCATCTGGTGTAATGCTGCTCCGATTGAAGTCTGACTGCTGTCAGTTACGAGTTGTAAATGTGAGACATTAGGTAAAGAGAAAGGGAGTGTTAGGGCATTTTGAAGAGCTTCCTTAGTATCTTGAAAAGCTGTCACTTCTTCTGGAGTCCATTCAAGAGATTTATCCTTGGGATGAAACTTGGCTTTTTCAGATAATGGGAAGACGATTTTGGCAAAATTAGGGATAAATCTTCTGTAGTATCCTAACATCCCAAGGTATCTTCGTAGAGATGCTGAATCGCACGGTAGAGGAAAACTTGAGATGGATTCTTTCTTTTCGTTGGGAGGACATAGTCCTTCTGAAGACACGGTGTAGCCGAGAAAATTGAGTGAAGATTGGTTAAATTCACATTTTTCTAAAGAGATTTTAAAACCATTTTCTTGGAGGAGTGTAAAAACTTGTTTCAGATGATTTTCATGTTCAGTTTTGGATGTAGAAAAAATGAGACAATCGTCTAAATAGGTAAACACGAAGGGAAGGTCTCTGAAGATGGAGTCCATTACTCTTTGAAATGTAGCTCCCGCATTCTTTAAACCAAAAGGCATAGATAAAAATTCGAAGAGACCAAACGGAGTGATGACTGCTGTTTTCTCTATATCTTCTGGTCTAATGGGGATTTGGTGATAAGCCTTTTGAAGGTCAATCTTGGAAAATATGGTAGAGTTATGCAGGCGTTGAGATAGGCTCTGAATGTGTGGAATGGGATATCTATCCTGTTTTGTTATGCTGTTAAGGGCTCTGAAATCCCCACAAGGTCTCCATGTTCCAGGTGTTTTCTTAGGCACGAGGTGTAAAGGAGACGCCCATGCAGATTTACTTGGCCTCACTATTCCACTTTTTAGAAGAATGTCAAATTCAGCTTTTGCCGCCTTTAACTTGTCGTCAGGTAATCGGCGAGCTCTGGCAAAAACTGGGGTTGAATCACCAGTTTCTATGTAGTGTTTTGGTCCATTATCTTTAATTACTAGATTGTTGATGTCTATAGGTGAAATTAAGGACGGGAAATCTTGCAGGAGTGAAGTTATGTCTGTATTTTCACCTTGAAGTTGAGCGTGAAGAGATGGTACTTCCTCAGAGGTTATTTTCAATGGAGCTAGAAGAGTAGTATAAGTATCTTGCAGTGCTCTTTGTCCACAGTCAATTAGGAGACCAAAATTGTGAAGAAAATCCATTCCAATAATAGGCATAGTAATTTCTGCTACTATAAACGTCCAGGTGAATTCTCTTCTTAATTTTGGTATACTGATATTTGCTACAATTTCCCCATGACACTTTATGGGCGAGCCATTGGCTGCGGAACAAGTGACGTTTGAAGGGTGCAGCGTCATGTTAGAGACCATGTTATATGGGAGGCTAGATATGCTGGCTCCGGTATCTAGTAAAAATTGGTGCATGGTGCCAAAAATCTGTACATCTATTGTTAACTGCGAAGTTGACACGGCACAAATATCAACTTGCTCTAGTAGTTTTCCGACGGAGTTGGGGATGCTGCTCTTGATGGAGGTCTAGAATTAGGTAAGATGTTTAGTCCCGTTTTGTTTGGCCATGTACACCATGGTTTACAGCTTTTAGAGCGTGGTCCATAATAAATGTGACCTCTACACACCATTGGGCGTTGATTTTCGTGGAATGGTGCCAGGCCAAAAGTAGTGGTTGGTCTTGATCTTGATGCGGCAGGGGCAATGGCGTTGGCAGTGGATGATACAGCCATGGCAGGAGCTTGTGGGCTTAATAACAAGATGTCATTAGCTAAATCTCCCAACTGTTGAAGTGTGAGAGTAGAATGGGCGGCTAAGGCTGTGCGAATGTGACTCGGTAGAGTTTTCAAAAATTGCACTCTGACCAAGTCCTCTCCTATATTTAATTTCTCTGCCTGCCGAATCATATCCTGTAGATATATAGATGGTTTGCCACTGTAGACCTTTTTGGAAAGTAGATCATTATAAAGCTCAACCTTAGATTTTTCGTAAGTATTTATGACCGCCGTTTTGAAACGGTCATAATCTTCTGCATCAAGTTCGGCTTGGGATATTCTATCCAAAACTTCAGGTGGAATTTGCGACATAACATGAAAGTACTTAGTTCGTGAGGACCTTATGTTAGCGAGATGAAATTGTGCTTCCATGACACGAAACCATGTCGGGACTGAAGATTCCGAAAAAGTTGGTGGTTTAATTTTCATTGTTGAAATGGATTCTGCCTCTCTTTGATTGTTATCCTGTTCTTGACCGTCTGCCATCTTCGTGGTATCAAATTTTCAGCTCTAGGATCACCAATTATATAGTCGTCAGTTCTAGTTATATAGTTATCGGTCGTATGGTCACCACTTGATATGATATCCTATTATCTGGTATGACAACTATATAGCGACGGAGGATGATCAGCATGTATGTCGCGATGTCAGTCTGTTCCACTTCAGGACAAGCCGTCGACTGGTTCGGATTAAGTCCGGCTAAGGCAAAGGCGGTCGAAGGTTGTCGGAGAGGGTATGCTGATCTGCACGAGCTCGTTGGCTAAACAGGAGGCTGGGTGTTCTTCTGGCCAACTCTGTGACAATCTGGAAGGGACAGAGAGTATATAAAATACTCTCTGTAGTTATCTCTATGACAGGTAACCTCAGCGGCTACCTGCGAAATTATCTCTTTAGTAGTTAAACTACTTTTTAGGTGGCAGACTAACTGGAGGATCTCGGAGGTCAGGCGAAGATATCACCATCCACCGACAGGAGAACCTCTTGAAGATCGTCCAAAGGGTTCTTGGTAACCCTGAGGAGGTTTCTAAGCCTCTTGGTAGGCTCAGAGAGAGGGAGAGAAGTAGGGCCAGTCGGAGATCTTGTAGTCCAACTCCGAGGGAGAGACGAGGCAGCCCAACTTCTTGTAGAGAGACGTGGCAGTTCAACTTCTAGTAGAGAGACGAGGGAGTCCAAGAGACGAGGCAGCCCAACTTCTTGTAGAGAGACGTGGCAGTTCAACTTCTAGTAGAGAGACGAGGGAGTCCAACTTCTTGTAGTTTCTTCTTCTTCCTGGCTTCGTAGGTCGGATCTGATATTTCAGCTTATTGTTCTATATTAGCAAATTATCTTTTAGTGGTAGCAAAGCGCTACGAATTATCTCTTTAAAGGCTAATAAGACAAAAGCGAAAGATCCAGATTATTTATTTTTAACGAAAAAGTCTTACAAAGTTATAATAAAAAAAATTACATATATAATAATCAAGTTTTTATACAAATATTATTACTATTTACATTTGACCAATTTATAACTTTTATTTTTATTTTTATTATAATATTTTATATACATTTAAAAAAAATTATATTTTATGGTCTAACTTTTCTAAAAATGGATTTTTGTAAATATAATAAAATGAAACATTGCAGAAGCTGTCGGTAGATGGCGTTTGCCTTCACATTCTGAACATAATATAAACACAAGATGGAGTTTATTGTTAAAAGTTCATTATTATTGCTTAAAACTAAGTTTTTATAAAATATATATATTTTTATCAAATATTGATAATATTTATAATATAATATAACAAATGTAATATTTTTAATATACAATTTTTAATTATTAACATCTGAATAATGAAAATAAGTCATTTTTAAATTTAATAGACTTATTGATATTTCTGTTACTTTTTCTTTTATGGTTCATTCTGTAAGTATTTTCGTTTGGGGAAACTAACTTAAACACTTCACTATATATTTACTTCCCCACCAGAACACGGAGTGACTTACATCATGAAGAGGAACCGGTGCTGAGGGGAACACTTAAAGAAAGGGACTGAGTGGATATATATATATAACTGCTATGTATATCTTCTTCTTCTTTATCTTCTTCTTGATATGTCAATATACACATATTTATAATTACTTGTAATAAACAAATATTATACAGAAATGTATATATATATAGATATATACATATAATATAATATATATATATATATATATATATATATATATATATATAATAAGTTATATATATATATATATATATATATATATATATATATATATATATATATATATATATATTTATATATATATATAATTGTGGAAATGAAGAAAAACTTTTGATAATTACAGCAACGTAACTTTTCCTTCCCGGGTTATTTGAAATAGGAAGTTAGCTAAATGTTTAACCCTTAGCCAATCAATTAGCTTTGTAACACTTAAATCATTGATATTTACGGATGATATCTGCGACGCTGACACTAAGGATTAGGAAGATTACTTATTCAGCGACTTGATTCAGTCTTAGCAGAGCAGGAACATGATTACAGTAGTAAGGAGGGTATTTTGCAGCAAGTTGTGTATATATATATACCCGCATTTTGGCACACCTTCGTAGAAGGGGTGCGCCAAACGGTTGCGTAGCAACCGTCTTACTTGTCCCCCCTTAGTTTTTGGCCCCCCTTTGGCCCCCTTTAGGGGGCTTAGCCCCCCTTTTGATGTTTTGGCCTTGATATTTCGGTCCTTGATACGTATCAAGGCCCGAAATTGACCTTTCATAAAGGTTCGTGAGGGATTAAGTGGGATTAAATCGAACTCATGCAAGTACCTGACGCAGTACCTGTCCTAACTTGAGCTCCTGTCCTGTATGTATCTGTCCTAACTTGAATTCATTTTATTTCCATCCACACTCACAACAACACCTACACACACAAACACACGGCTACTTAGACACACACGCACACCCGCTAGGCTACTTATACACACATACACCCACCCATAGACACTTACACCACACACACACACAAACACACACACACACACATAGACACATACACACATACCTGGACACATACACCAGCCCTAGTGAGACTATGGGACAGAACTAGCTGTTACTATACCCTATAGACACTTACACCCACCCATAGACACTTACACTCACCCATAGACACTTACACTCACCCATAGACACTTACACTTACACTCACACACACACACACCTCGATATCTTAATGCCTCTGCTTTGATGCCTCAGCTTTGATGCCTCAACTTTGATGCCTCAGCTTTGATGCCTCAGCTTTGATGCCTCAGCTTTGATGCCTCAACTTTGATGCCTCAGCTTTGATGCCTCAGCTTTAATGGCTCAACTTTGATGGCTCATCTTTGATGGCTCCAACTTCATGATGGCTCATCTTTAGAGGAGGCTCAGCATTATTGATGCCTCAGAATTATTGATGGATCAGCTTTGATGACTCAGATTTATTGATGGTTCATCTTTGACGGTTCAACTTTGACTGTTCAACTTTGATGGTTGCCAATCACCGTAAGGAGTGTCTAGGAGTGTTCTATTAGTGTTCTATGAGTATTCTATGAGTGCCAGGTGAGTGCTAATGAGTGCCAAGTGAGTGCCACATAGTGCCAAGTGAGTGCCACATAGTGCCAACTGAGTGCCACATAGTGCCACATAGTGCTAACTGAGTGCCACTTTTTCCAAGCCTTTTCTAGCCTCCCCTGAGCCTAGAATAGCCCTAATATTGGTGTCTATCCCTAGGTTATAAGGTATGAAGAATCGATTGGTTTATATTATAAGTTGCTAGGATGCTTCCTAGTATGAGTTAGCTTTTTCTAGCCTACCCTGATCATAGAACAGCCCTAATATTGGTGCCTACCCCTATGTTATATGGTATCATGATTCGATTGGTTGTATATTATAAGTTGCAAGACTACTTCCTACTATGAGTATGGCACTTTTTCGATTGGCCACTTCCTAGCCCGACAGAAATATATCTACAGAGTTTACACACACATTTGGGAGCAGTGTGATATGCGACAGAACGATTTCCGAGTCAGCGTCCGCCATGGTGACCTCCCACCGCGTACATCCGGCCGCGTGCGCCGCGCAGGCGCAAATATTACACGCGCGAACAGATAATATGATATCAAATGGTTTAAATCTACTCATACGAGTGAATGTGTTGCTGTGTGTACAAGATATACTATCAGTCATTCCATGTTTTTTATTTAAAAACCCATATACTTTACAGACCTGTAAACGCAGATAAAGTGAGATCAAGTAAATCAAGTAATAGCATTGCACTTGCCTAGCAAAGAGGGATTACAGGTAGAGTACGGTATGTGTGAGTTCTATTACGATTTACTGATTTAACCTGACACTTTACTGGCCTTTACTTTGCTATAATAGTACACATCAGTCAATATTTAATAACATTGATTTTCTTTTATATTTTTATAAATTTAATACTTTTTTTTAAAAATTTGTAATGTAAGAAGAACAAGCACAGAGTGTAAAGTCATAATACTAACATTTTATTTACTAAAATTGTACCGAAATTTTATTAAACAATACTTTAAACCGACTTTAAAGCTGAGGTAAAACAGTAAATCAATAGTGTTGTTGCTTAGATAAAAAGGGATTAGTGGGATTAGTTTTATTGCTTTACTGCTTTATGTTCTATTGGCTTACTGCTTTACATCATATATTTGATTACATTATGTTTTCTTTTATTATTATTTTATTTTTGTTTTTAATACTTTTTATTTATATAATTTTTAAAAAAATTGTAATGTAAGGAAAACACACGCAGTGTGTCTTCTATATAATCATTTTATTTTCTAAAATTGGTACGAAATTTTATTAAAACAATACTCTTAAGACCTTAGCAATAAAAACAGTAACATCAATAGCTCAATGCCTAGCAACAATGGGAATAATAAGGTTTTGTTTTACTGCTTTAATCTGCTTATACTGTTTTACTGCTTTAATTAATCTCATTATTTATTAATCACTTATGACGAGTATGGATGTGGAGAAATTTACGTTCCGAGGTCCGGCTACATGTCTTGTAGCAGGGCCGACAGGATGTGGTAAAACCTTTCTTTATTAAATATTTTAAATGAAACGGAGATTTTTGAGCACATACCGGTAAAAATAATATGGTGCTATAATGTTTGTCAGGAAAAGTTTAAGGAATATAAAGATGTTTTTCAATTTCAATGAGGCATATACAATATTGATCATTGACAATATTGTAGTTTAAAAATTATTGTATAAGATGATTTAATGCACAAATTTGAATTTGGAAATAGCAGAAAGCGTTCACAGTTTATTCTCACCATCTAAATATCTCTGTGTGTTTTTCAATAACACAGAATATTTTTCATAAAGCAGCATATGCGAAGTGTTCTTTAAACACAGAGTATAACTGTTGTTTTGGACAGAGAAGAAGACATGAGTCAAATTCAATGTTTGGCAACAGTGCAAATGTTTCCCCTTCAAAGGAAAGAGTTTTTAAAGTATATAAAGAGGTTACTTCGATCCCTCACGGTTATTTGATGTGTGAAACTTCACCGCCAAAGAGCAACGATACCAGAGGTGTGTTGCTGCGCCGTTCCAACAATTCTTCCGCTGATGAGATAGAAACTGTTACATAGCCTGATAAAGTTAGAGTGACTCTAGTTGCAAAGTAATGTTACTCTGATCTTATAAAAAAATATTAAAAAAGACTGAAACGCATCTGAAAAGTAAACTGATTAGGGAGGATGAGAAATTCATCTAGTGTGTATGTGAAGTCTGCTTTAAATCTTATAAAAAGGAAATGTTCCTTTAAAACAGGCCTCAAAATGGAGAAGGGTAAAGCTGGCGTCGTTATATAGAAAACATGCATATAAAAACTCTCTGCCTTAACATAAAAAAATCTAAAATAAAAAGAACTTACTACAGAGAGGAGGCGGTGTATTCCTTCCATTACTCTTTTAGTTATAGCTCCGCTGATAACAAAGTGGATGTCCCCATGATGAAATGGTTGCTGTAATTCCATATAATGAGTATAAGAAAATGAAGTATAATAATGCATCATCCTGTACAGAATTCAGTTCCTCAGATTCACATTCACAACCTCTATATGACCAGTTATTGAGACTCACACTGTACAAAATGCCATCAATCACAGTTTCCATCATTCACGTAGCCGCCGATATAACGTCAGTAATATTACCACACAATGCATCGACATTACAATCTCTTTCACATCAAAAACAGTTGCACCAACAGAATCCCTATATTGTGAACGAATCATTTATCTTTTCAGCAACCTCTACCTCATAGCTTATATGATCCTAAGTTGATCAGATAACCAATTACAGAAAGAGGTGCACAGGATATTAAATTCAGACATTAACATCCCTGAGAAACGCATCTTATACCAAGATGCCATAACAAAAATTGATAGATCTTAAAGACGTGCATCTACATCCATCACTACGTAATCCGCTATCCGATGATGTAGATATACTAATGAAAGTAAAAGCCTTGAAGTGAACAATGAAGAATAAATTTTAAAAATATCCCTAGATGAGAGCTTACCTATTAGAGTGGTAAATCAGGATAGTTACTAATATTATTAAAAGATCAATTCCTCTTTGAAGTGAATCAGGGCAAGATCGTAATCGGATGATGAAATAGTTTAAAGGTTTCAAAATTGTGGATTTGATAGCTGATCTCTCCCGTAACTGGAAGAAAGGCCCGGTAAAAGGATGGAATGAGATCAAAACAAGAACTTCAGACTATTTAATTTTCCCAGAACTTTAATTTAATACACGACGACTAGCAGATTAGATAATATCCCATGGACACAAGAGCCCTGATTCAAGTCTTCTCAGGCATTTCTGTACGCTTCAGATAAATTTAAACGTGTTACCGGAGAGGAAGAATAAAGGAAAACACCTATATAATAAAACCCTAGTTGGAATTAATCGTAATTCGTCATTAGTCATAATATATATATAGTATATATATCATATATATATATTATATATATAGTATATATATATAATATATATATATATTATAGTATATTATATAGTATAATATATAATATATATTTAGTTAGTCTATGATGCTTGTGTAATAATATTTATGTTAAGTTGTAATGTCTGTGTTATAAATAAATATGTCATGGTAACCTTTTTCTTTATCCCGTTGGGACTTTATATCACATTTTTGTGACAAATATTATATGATATAATATATATATATATATATATTAATATATACACTATATATATATATATATATGTCACTATATATATATATAATACTAGGTATATAGATATATATATTACTATATTAATAATGATATATATCTATTATATTAGCGCCTTACATGTGTGGCATGTAGTCAACATGGAGGCAAAAGGAGGTGGTTGATTAAGATATTATTGTCAATCTGAAAGGGAACCAAATATGTTTGGGGGGTTTTCACTAGGTTTTGTTTTATGTTTCCTAATATTGCGAAAAAAGTTAAAAAATATTTAGAGGGTAGAAGAGGCATTTACTCTACATAAACGTGTAAGAAAAAAAATTTCCTACCCGGAAAACCATTGCCTCCCAGGTCGATAGTGTTATGGCAGATAGATTTATCCGAAATGATTAAATATAGTTCTTATAATGAAGGAATTTCAATACATACTTTTTATTATTGACGTATACTCTAGATACTTATGGTTAAAGCCAATTAAAAGATAAAAAAATCGCAAGACTGTGAGTGATGCATGAAACAGAAATTATAGAAAACGGAAATGTAGGTGGCCAAAATGTTTCTGGTCAGATAGGGGCGGTGAGTTCTTAGGTAACGAGTTTTCAAGAATTAATCAAAGAATATGATATTATGGTATTACAATACATTCTCTGTAAATAAGGCAGCTATAGTTGAAAAAGTACAAGCGCACGATTTAAGAGCGTATGCATAGGTATTTTTACTAAAATGAATACTTTTAAAATATATTGATAACTGGACGATCTAAGCTGTATTCTTATAGCAATCTTATCACCGATAGAACTATAAAGACACACCCTTTAGAAAATGTTAAAGCTGGTAGACATGATTACCACAACCGGCGTAAAAAAGTAAGAAAAAATTAAAGATAATCAGGAGTAAAGGTGAATGAACTAAGTAAGAGTATCTCGAACAGAAGAAAGATTCAGAAAGGGGTATGAAGCTGGATGGACTACGGAAGTTTTTAAAGTTTGTAATATACGTAGCTTCCCTACTGATGGTTTAAAATTATATTACCTATAAAAGGACGAGGCCGAGCTAAACAGTATTTGGTGAAATGGGTGGGATACTCTGCTAAGTTTAATACTTATATAAAAGCAAGTGAAATTAAGAAACATTAATCAGTTGCCATTATAACAATGGAGAGTGTAGATCACTTCTATTTAACTCTTCCGTCTTCAGCCTCTTTGGATTTACATCCTGATAATAAAACTCTCGGATTTTTAAAACTGTGTTAATGAATCCTATAAAACTTGAAAGAGAGGTATAAGAAGTAGGATTATGTGAAATGATATTAAATACGGACATAGAAAATTTACCTCACAATCTATTCTGGATGGTGGTGTACAGAATTGTAGAATGTGTTGAAACTATATTACAAATGAAAGATACTCGTGATCTGAAAAGGACTACAAATGGTACGGTACAAAGCTGAATGCGACTACAATTGGTACAAAAAAATACTTCTTTGAAGAATTTGCTCTGTGGAGGGCAATTTTAAATCCGTACCTGCTATTTTTAGTTATTTTATACGATCTCTTTGATATGAGTATTATGTGTAAAGGACGTGTGTATATCAAACTGATATGCGTACCTAGTGAAGATAAAGGTAATAATATCTTGTAAGATTAAAAGTAAGATGTCAACCCTGCGAGACCGTGGATAATTTTTTGTCCTCAGACGATCATCATGGCAACCGTAAACATATCCGTAAACGTGATGGTGAGTTAGATATATTTCATGATATCCCTACTTATGTTGAAGAGGGTTATAACCTATCTGGGAAATAACCCGCATGACTCGGCTGGACCACCCACAACGACGAACAGACCAGAGTACTGCTATGAGCATGTACCCCCGTCGCGAGGATGCTCAAGGCCATCC
>JABUQX010099685.1:0-2500 GCA_015478945.1 Trachelipus rathkii
CAGAGCGATTTAATAATAAAATAATAAATAATATTAATATATATAATATATATATTATATATATATATATAAAAGTATTACTTAATATAGATATTTATTATTATATATAAATATATATAAATATATATATATATATATATATATATATATTATATATATATATATATATATATATATATATATTAATATATATTATATACTTATATATATATATATAAATATATATATATATATATATATATATATATATATATATATTTTTTTTTTTTTTTTTTTTTTTTTTTTTTTTTGGGCTTACACCCATAAATATTTACCTTACTGGGTGTTTCCGTAAATGAATGAATGGCTTTTCATTTATAAATAATATAAATTAAAAACTTCTGATATTTATATCTAATTCTTTTTTTAATAATTTAATATATTTTTAAACTTTTAATTTTTTTTTCCAAATTTGAATATTTTCTTTTAATAATACTAATAATCAGAAATTTTGCACTAACTATTTTATTATAAAACTTTAACAATAACATCATTTAAAAGATATTTTAAGTTTTAAAAGTAATTTTCTTCCGATTTATAATGTACTGTGATGTCTGGTACCAAAAAAATTGTCTAGTACGTCGAACGGTAAGGCGACAATACTCTAACAAAAACAAACGAGGACGTGGAGTTGGACTTTTCACCCTAATGTTAAACTGAAAAAAATGGTTGAAATTAAAATTTTACACAAATATTTTTATTCTTCCAATTCTTATGAGATTTTCAAAGTAGATAAAATTAATTGAGTTTTTTAATAAACTGACTCGCTGTAATATGGATTATATACAGTAATTATAAAATTAATTTTCTTATTTAATCATAATGCAATTTACTATGAGTGAAATTTAAAATATTTTGCATGACAAATATATTCACGAAGAAAATTCATAAATATATAAATATTAATTTAAGGGAGAAGTTCAATGTTAAACTGTAAAAAATGGTTGAAATTAAAATTTTACACAAATTTTTTTATTCTTCTTCCAATTCTTATGAGATTTTTGAAGTAGATAAAATTAATTGAGTTACAAAACCTGTAGAACATGTTTCGAGAGAGAGAGAGAGAGAGAGAGAGAGAGAGAGAGAGAGAGAGAGAGAGAGAGAGAGAGAGAGAGAGAGAGAGAGAGGAGAGAGAAGAGAGAGAGAGAGAGAGAGAGAAGAGAGAGAAAAAGAGAAGAGAAAGAGAGAGAGAGAGAGAGAGAGAGAGAGAGAGAGAGAGAGAGAGAGAGAGAGAGAGAGAGAGAGAGAGAGAGAGAGAGAGAGAGAGAGAGATAGAAAAGAGAGAGAGAGAGAGAAAGTGAGAGACGAAAGAGAGAGAGAAAGAGAGACAGAGAGAGAGAAGAGAGCCTCAGAGAGATGTTAAACAAAAAGAGAAAGAATGGAGAGAGAGAGAGAGAGATAGAAGAAAGAGAGAAGAAGAGAGGAGAGAGAGGGAGAGAGAGAGAGAGAGAGAGAGAGAGAGAGAGAGAGAGAGAGAGAGAGAGAGAGAGAGAGATTAAGTAAGTTACAAAACCTATAGAGCATATTTCGTTATTCCTAACCGTTTTAAATATGGTTCCAATTTGAACTGCCTATTTTGAGTGTTTTTTCTCGAAAAGTATCTACATCATTTAGATGTGCACTAAACAAAAGTTTTCGAATTATGCCTCCTCTTAATTAAGAATATCCAGAGCTGAAAAACTCTCGAAGAAAATTTATTTTCGAATTATCTGTCAGAAAATTTATCTGAATTTTTTTTTCTTCAGAAAATGAATATTTACTCTAGTTGTTTTACTGTTCATCCGATTTTTATAAAACATTTTGAGATCATAGTATTAGACATGCTTTACAATTTTTATTCAGGACATATTTCTATATACCAAACCATTTGACATCTCAGCACGTCAATTTGCTGGCTGTATAAATTTGGCCTGGCATGGCATGGCATGCTCAAAGATCAAATGGTTGATCACATAGAAAAATGACCTAAGCGAAAATGGTTTATGTCGTCCAGTTCTATTTATTCTCTTAATCCCGTAAGAATCTAATGAAGAGTAAAGAAAATTAGAGGAAAATTTAAATTTTTACATGAATAATTTCGACTCTGCCTCATAATATGATAAAAAGGTATCTACAAAAAGACGTTTTTGTTTTTTTATTTATTTTGGATACAGTTTACACGATGCATAAACCTAGAACTATTGCTTAGTATACGTTTAATTATGTAATGTTTTTTGTGAAACTGCCACTCATAGAGAAAAATGCTCTAAATTTAAGTTTTGCAACTTGTCATAAAATATCTACCTCGAAGATTTAATAAAAATCGGATGAGGGATTGAAAAAAATTAGGGTAAATTTTTAATTTATAAAACTTTTTGAGTTTGACAAAGGAATTTATAAAAGTTACAATTTTTACGTTTAATAAAACGAAAAATCCCTAATCTTTTATTATTAACTATTTTTGTAACTTTTGTAAAGTTTG
>JABUQX010099685.1:7500-34903 GCA_015478945.1 Trachelipus rathkii
CTAGTGATGTTCTATTAGTGTTCTATGATTATTCTATGAGTATTAGATGAGTGCCAGGTGAGTGCCAAGTGAGTGCCAATGAGTGCCAATGAGTGCCAATGAGTGCCAAGTGAGTGCCAAGTGAGTGCCACATAGTGCCAACTGAGTGCCACATAGTGCCAACTGAGTGCCACTTTTTTCAAGCCTTTTCTAGCCTCCCCTGCGCCTAGAATAGCCCTATATGGGTCTCTACCCCTAGGTTATAAGGTATGAGGAATCGATTGTGTATATTACAAGCTGCTAGTATTGCTTTCTACTATGAGTTAGTCTTTTTCTAACACATATATTCTATATATATATATATATATATATATATATATATATATATATATATATAATATATATATATATTATATATAATATATATATATATATATAATATATATATATATTATATATATATATATATAAATATATATAATATATATTTATATATATATATATATAATATTATATAATATATATATATATATATAATATATATATATATATATATATATAATAGTTATATATATATATATATATTACTTGCACACGACACCGTACACACATACACTATAAACACTTATAACACATTCACTATGACATTTTAAGCACTTACACTCTCCATAGACCCTTACATTAAACGCATATACACTTACACTCACACCCACCCACACAGAAACACTTACACTTACACTCACACACTCGATATTTTGATGCCTCAACTTTGAATGTTCATCTTTGATGACTCAGCATTAAATGCCTCAGCATTGAATGCCTCACTTTGAAGGTTCATCTTTGATGACTCAACTTTGATGACGTCATCTTTGAAACCATCTATATTGATGATTCATCTTTGATGAAATCCTCTTTGATGGCTCATCCTCTACCCTAACATCAAAGAACAGAGTTAATATGATGTTCTTCTAGTTTAAATAAGCTAACTACCAGGGCTGCAGCATGAGCCCCCACCCGCAAGGCAGCCAAACCCGCACCGCAGGTGCGTCCCCGCAAGTCCGCCACCCGCTGCGTGCCGCCCCAGGCGCAATATTTCCGCGTAAACGCCGCCCGCGCGTGCGCCCGCAGGCGCCATATACCCGCGTATCCGCCCGCCGCGTCCCGCAGGCGCAAATAATTCCCGCAGGAATGAAATATATATATATATATATATATATATATATATATATATATATATATATATAAGTATAATATAATTATTATATATATATATAATATAATATATATATACTATGAGTCATTCATTTTTATTTCAATACTTAAAACATTTTTATTAAAAAACATTTTCGCGAACCTAAAACTGTAATTCATTCAGACAGTCTTTTATATTTTACTTAATACTTTTTTAATTTCATAAATTTTTAAAAATTGTATGTTAAGAAGAAAAAACCAGAGTGTCTGATATATAAAACATTTTATTTACTACAATTGTACGAAATTTTTATTAAAAACATTAACATTACAAACCCCAAAGGCAGTAAATCAGTAAATCAATAGAGGTGTTTAACCTAACACCTAAGGGGTTAAGTATGCTTTTGTTTACTGCTTACCTGCTTTAACTCACATGTTTTACTTGCTTTAACTCATATGTTTTACTGCTTTAACTCACCAAATTTATTAAAATTACATACCTTAAAGCAGTAAATCAAGTAAATCACTAGAGGTGTTACATAGCAACAAAGGGTTAGTATGCTTTTGTTTTAATGTTTTACTGCTTTAACACTCATATTTTTAACTGCTTTAACTCATATGTTTTACTGCTTTAATCTGAATTTATTAACATTTAATAACCTTATAAGCAGTAAAATCAGTAAAATCAATAGAGGTGTGGACCAAGGCCAAAAAGGGCTTAGTATGCTTTGTTTTACTGCTTTAACTGCTTTAACTCATGTTTTACTGCTTTACTCATGTTTTACTGCTTTAACTCATATGTTTTCTGCTTTAACTCATATATATTTTTTAACATTATGTTTTTTTATTTTGTTTTAATACTTTTTTTATTTATTTTTATTATTTTAATTATTTTTATTATTTTAAATTTTTATTATTATTATACTTAGTGTTATTTACTTCAATCCGCCCTATTGTTATTATTATTTAGAACACAGCATACACACACGCACAGCACACACACACAACACCACCAACTTAACACTTATACATATAAGCGTATAAATTTATTAAAACATTTTATTTTCTATTTTTATTATTAATACTTAGTTGTTAATTTACTTCATGCTTTGTTATTATTATTTGGGTTACTCCAAAATTGTCCCATGGAAGACCAAAGGGTTTGGTCCGAAAAAATAGGGCTGCCGAAAATTAGGGATGTCAAAAAATTAGGTGGGCCAAAATTGACCCCATGGAAGACCAAAGGGTTGGCAAGTGTGTTTGTAACGTGTGTATAAGTGTAATGTAAGTGTCTAAAGTGTCTATGGCGAGTGTAAGTGTCATAGTGAATGTGTGTATTAAGTGGTAAGTTGTGTGTGTGGGTGTGTGTGTGTGTGTATAAGTGTAAATGTAAGTGTCTATGGGTAAATGTAAGTGTCATAGTGAATGTGTGTTATAAATAATAATGAATGTGTGTATAAGTGTAGTGTGTGTGTGTGTGTGTGGTGTTGTGTGTGTGTGTGTGTGTGTGGTAGGTGTTCAGTTAGGATAGATCCATACATACGGTTCAAGTTAGGAACGAAAATATGTGAACGGTGGGAACACGAGGGCCAAAAATTAGCGTGGCCAAAATTGAACCCATGGTAATCTGGCAAGGTCAGGCCGAAATATGCATGGTCAAAACAAGGTTAAGACATCAAAAAAGGGCCTAAGTCCCTAAAGGAGGACAAAAAAAATTAACCGTGGGTTAAATTGACGCCTGGTAATCTGTCAACTTTGGAGCAAAGGTCAAGACAAAAAAGGTTAAGAACAATCAAAAAGGGCTAAGCCCAAAAGGGTTACGCAAAAAATTAGGGTGGGCAAAATTGACCCATGAAGACCAAAGGGTTGGTCGAAAAATTAGGGTGGGGTACAGTACAAACGGTTGCTTACGCAACGTTTGGCAACCCTTTCTTCGAAGGTTGCAAAATTAGGGTTGCCGAAAAAATTATGGTTGCAAAAAATTATGGTTTGGCAAAAAAATTAGGGTGCCGAAAAATTTGGGTTCTCAAAAAATTTAGGTTGCCCAAAAAGGTCACGGTCAAAAAAGGTTGCGGCAAAAAAAAAGGCCAAGGTCAGGTAAAAATTTGGGCTCAAAAAGCAGGTGGGTCAAGGTCAAGGTCGGTTCAAGGTCAGTCAAGGTCAAAAAGGTCGGTCAAGGTCGGTCAAGGGCGGTGTGCAGTTTGTCTGACCTACTATATATATATATATATATATATATATAATATATATATATATATATATATTATATAATAATATATTATATATATATATATATTATAAATTATTATATATTATAATATATATATATATATATATATATATATAATAACAGGTTCTAAAAACATATATATATATATAATATATATATATATATATATATATATATATATATATATATATATATATATATATATATATATATATATATATATATATATATATATATATATATATATATATATATATATATATATATATTATATATAACATATATATATATATATATATATATATATATATATATATATATATATATATATATATATATATATATATAAGTAGTATGTAAAACGGGGCTACCAGCCCACCCCCTCGTTTCACTCGGAGGTGTCCCGGAAGACGCTTCGCTCCCCGTTTTACATACTACTTGTAAAGGTTTGTTTACGGGAGTGAAGTTGGAAAGATGTTTTGGTCAACGAAGATGTGATATATACCTTTTTAACTTTGTTACGAGGCCTACCTCCTCATTTCGCTCGAAGGGGTTACCGGGCCACCCTCCAATCACGCTGAAAATTCGAAATTGACTTATAATAAAAATTTCTTAAATAAATATGGAAATAGTATGTTCATTCCACAAACGTGAAAGTGATGAAAATTGTAAATCATGTAATTTTTTGAAAAATTATTATGAAGTTTCTCATTCACAAAAGATTATATTTTTTAATTTTGTTACGAAGCCCACCCCCTCATTTCACTCGGAGGTGTCCCGGAAGACGCTTCGCTACTAGCACAGTTACCCCAAAAGAAAATATCTCTTGTACTCGTTTTTTTCGAACAATAAAAAGAAAATAGAATTGTTATGACAAACTTTTTTAAAATTCTCTCTCAGTCGAAGCTTGAACTCATGCGGTGTAAGACTGACTGAGAGAATGAGAAAAAAAAACTCTCGCGTTACCACTGCGCCATGAATGCACAACGGGAAAATGTTGAGAAAAGATTTATATATATTTTAGAAATAGATTTTTAATATTCATAGAGTTGTATATTCCATTTTATATTTAGTTAGAAAATGAAAAGTTTTTCGTCTCTATTATTATAATTTTTTATATAATGAAATTTAATAACAAAATATTTCCATTATAATGTAATATAGAGATTCTTTATTCATAAATTTTAATCTTCATCAGAAACTTTTTCTAGTTCTTCATAATCCCAATCCATGGACAAATCTTCGTTGTTATCTGATAAATGGAGCTTTTTTTCACAAACTTTTTTAAGCTCTTTATCTGAATTAATAATTTTTTCTATTTCTTTCTTTTTCTTTACAATGCAAGAAAAAGAAAGGTT
Source organism: Trachelipus rathkii (assembly GCA_015478945.1). Classification (NCBI taxonomy): domain Eukaryota; kingdom Metazoa; phylum Arthropoda; class Malacostraca; order Isopoda; family Trachelipodidae; genus Trachelipus; species Trachelipus rathkii. The sequence goes on from JABUQX010099685.1 coordinate 12,259, forward strand.
GAGTTTTAATAAAAAATTATATTTCCTTATTAAATCATAGAAACTAAGGTAATAATATACTTGAGTTTTTTGAAGTCTGAATTTGCATTGTAAATCTTCTATTTTTTTCCCTAGTTTTTTCCAAGAATAATTATAAAGTTGAGACTTCACAAATGATGCATATAAAGCAATGTTCTTCATATTATTTTCACCTTCTGTTAATTTATCATGATAATAATTAATTTTCTCATCATTAAAATTAATTTTTTCTTCTTCTATTTCTTTAGAAACATCAGAGATATTTTTAAAATCAACTTCATAATCATATTTATCATCTTCATATTTCAGTTTAAGTAAAGCCGATCCGATAGCATTTGGTTTCTTTCCTAAGTATTTATTTTTTTGTTTCTTCTTTTTTTCTTTATTGCTTTTATTAATTTCACTTTTAAAACATTGCTTCATTTCTTTATTAATTTCAATAAGTTCTTTATATTTTTTATCATCAAGTTTAACTAATAAATCTGTAAAAACATTTATATCTTTTGAATAATTTTTAAAATCTTTAGCTATCTGACTTGCACCTCCTCTTTGAGAAGCCATCGTATCAGAACTAACACGTCTTTTTAAAAACTTACAATGAAAGGATTACAGAATGTTCTAGAACATTCTGGAAGAAATATATAAGAACGGTCTTAAATTTAAAGTCACTAGAACTATTAAATTTTAGGCTCGAGAAGTGCTGGTAGCTCAGTCAGCTACATGACGGGTTACAACTTCAAACCCCCGGTTCAAATCTTGATGGAGGAAAGGTTTTTTAAAAGATGTTCTGTAAGAATTTTTTCCGCTCAAGAGCGGAAAACTAGAGGACCTCGCTTTGCTAATAATAATAATAATAATAATAATAATAATAATAATAATAATAATAATAATAATAATAATAATAATAATAATAATAATAATAATAATAATAATAATAATAATAATAATAATAATAATAATAATCTTAAGACATCAATGTTAAAAAAAATATGTATATATAATTTTTTTACTTCTTATTAGCGTTAAATAATAATAATAATTTTTATAACATTGTAAAAAATGAAAAAATTGATTTTACCTTAAAAAGAAGTTAGTTTTAAAAAATCTGCTCTGACAACTTTTCGAATTTACATATTCTACATATGAAAAGTGAAAAAAATTTTCTAAATTCGTTAAAAAAAACCGTTTTTTTCCTTCCAGGATTTTTTCCAGAATTCCAGGAAAAAATCTACGGATTCGAAAAATACATTTTCAATTGTTAAATGTTAAATATCTGGTTCTACTTAACATATAAAGATAAATAAGGTATGGATTTATAGGTTTCCAAGTACGAGGAATCCGAATCTGTTATTATTTTTAAGGTATTTTTAGTAGAAAAAAAGTTATCAAAAATAATTTTAAAAATACAGAGATAAGAGAAAATTTTAAAGAGAGCAAAATTGAAGAACTCGATGAGTTTTAGGGAAATATAATATTTTTTTATTTCTTCTATAATAAATAAGGAAATAAAAAATGAGCAAATATAAAAAGAAAGTCACCTTTTCACAAAATAATTATATTTTCGAGATAGATAATTATGATAGAACAAATGATGGGCTAACTTCTATAATTTTAGATAAAGAGCGTTTTTCAAGAAGAATAAAAAATTTAGAAGAAAAATTAGCCCCTATTATAAAATCAAAGCTCGGAAAAATTATGAAATTCAAGAATAACGGAAATCCAAAATTGACTTATAATAAAAAATCTATAATAAAATGGTAAGAAGATCTGGGAATGAGCAAAATCCAAAATTGACTATAAATAAAAAAATCTATAATAAAATGGTAAGAACTGAAAAGTTCCCATATCCATGATAGACAAGAAGGAATGAAAAAAAATCTATAATAAAATCTATAAATCTGAGAATGAGCAAAATCAAAATTGACTTATAATAAAAAATCTATAATAAAAATGACAACTTGTGAGATCTGTAATATTAAAATTAAACTTATTTTAAAAGTTCATAAAGAAGTAATAAACATGGTGTAAAATACAAATCAATCATTGCTTAATTTGAATTATTTTGATGATAAAAAGAAATTATGCTCAATGTGTAATAAAAGTGTTCTAAACCTTAAAATACACGAGAAAAGTAAGATTCATCAAAAAAATTCATTGCTTAATTTGAATTATTTTGATGATAAAAAGAAATTATGCTCAATGTGTAATAAAAGTGTTCTAAACCTTAAAATACACGAGAAAAGTAAGATTCATCAAAAAAATTCAATGCAATTTGATTACAAAAATTGTCGAGAAGGAATTCAAGGTAATTTTAAAGCATATTGTTATACCAATATAAAATTAATTGATCCGAGGATGTATATTAATAATATGATAAGTATAATTCAGAAAAAAATTGAAGAACAAAATTGGGAAAATTTAAAACTGAGTCTCTCTATTTTTATCGAATTTTATAAATATTTACCTGATGGAAGAAAACAAACGATTCAAAATTGGTTTAATAGCGGTTCCATGACAAGTATAACAAATAATTCTCAAATAAAAGATACTATTCATGAAATGATCAATAAAATTGAAGAAAAAATATGTAAATTTACAAGAGAAGGGTCAGGATGGATAATAAATAAACTTTTAGATTTTGAAATAAAGATAGCAAAATATAAACCATTAAGAGCTTCTTCATATATTGAAACTCCATCAAAATATAAGAACCCAAAATTCGGATTAATAAATATTCAAAACAAAAAGGACAATGAATGTTTTAAATGGTGTATAGCCAGATCTGATTGTTTAGATGAAGGTCATAATAATAATAGAATATCTAATAGAGTAAAGCTGGAATCAGAAAAATATAATTGGAAAGGAATAGAATTCCCAGTTAAACTAAATCAGATTAATAAATTTGAAAATCAGAACGATGTGTCAGTTAACGTATTTGGACTAGATGAGAAAGAAATATTATATCCTTTAAGAATTACAAAAGTTGAGAAAACTAAACATGTTGATTTACTTTTAATATCAAATGATAAAAATACGCATTATATACTGATGAAACATTTGAGTCCATTCATAGATAAAAAGCATAAAGAGAAAACTTATCCATGTCGATTCTGTTTACATAGTTTTTATAAAAAAGAATTATTAGATAATCATTTACCAGAATGTAGTATTCATAAACCGGTGAGAATGGAATTATCAGAAGGTCAAGTTCAATTTAAACTGTATTATAAACAATTCAGACATCCATTTGTTATATATGCAGATTTTGAAAGCACCTTACAAAAGATACATACGAGTCAGCCAGATCCTAAAGAATCTTATACCATTAACCTACAGAAACATCAGCCAAACAGTTGGTGCTGTTATACGAAATGTGATGTAGATGAATATTCAAAGCTCGAAATATATGAAGGCAATGAAGCGCCTAAAACGTTTGTAGAATATTTAATTTCAGAATCAAAAAGAATTTATGAATTATTGAGAATAAACAAACCAATGAATTTAACTCCAGAAGAAAAATTAAATCATGAAAATGCAAACCGTTGTTATGTATGTAAAAGAGAATATACAGAAAACGATTTAAAAGTAAGAGATCATAATCACTTAACAGGAGAATATAGAGGACCTGCTCACAGAAGTTGTAATTTACAAATTAGAAATCCTAAATTTATTCCAATAATAATGCATAACTTATCAAAATATGACGCTCATTTATTCGTTAAAGAATTTGGACGTACCGATGGTGAATTAAAAGCAATTCCTCAAACGGATGAAACTTATATAAGTTTCAGTCAGTTTATAAAAGTTGATGAAGGAACAATCTCAACAAGCATGGAGTTGAGATTCCTCGATAGTTTTAGATTTATGTCATCGTCCCTAGCTAAACTGGCATCAAATTTAGAAAATGAAAATTTAAAGAATTTATACAAATATAATAATAAAAATTCCCCTAAATTGAGGGGAAAATTATTTTGAAATTCCCCGAGAATTTTAATAAATATTTTGATTGAATGATATAACAAACGAGGACTACAAATATGCGCAGACTATCTGGACAAAATTTAATTGTAAAACATTTAAAGATTACCATATATTATACTTACAATCTGATACATTGTTATTAGCGGATGTGTTTGAAAATTTTAGAACAACTTGTTTAGATACTTATAAATTAGATCCAGCACGTTATTTTACATCTCCAGGGTTATCTTGGGATGCATTATTAAAAGAAACGAAAGTAAAATTAGATTTATTAAAAGATCCGGATATGTTGTTAATGATAGAAAAGGGGATTAGAGGAGGAATCAGTACTATAACACATAGATATGCGAAAGCTAATAATCCATATATTCAAGAAAGTTATGATAAAAATAAACCGCATAGTTATATCACTTATTTAGATGCTAATAATTTGTATGGTTGGGCAATGTCTCAGTATTTGCCTACGGGAAATTTTAAATGGATGAAAAACATTAACGATTTTGATGTTTTGGACATCAGAGATGAATCAAAAAAAGGATATATTTTAGAAGTTGATTTGGAATATCCTAAAGAACTACACAATTTACATAACGATTACCCCGTAGCAGCAGAAAATATAAAATTGGATAAAGTTTCAAAATTAGTTCCAAACTTGAATAATAAAGAAAAATATATCATACACTATAGAAATTTAAAACAGTGTTTGAATTTAGGATTGAAACTAACGAAAATACATAGAGTATTAGAATTTGATCAGAGCAATTGGATGAAATCATACATTGATCTTAACACGAGAAAGAGAAAGGAAGCGAAGAATGAATTTGAAAAAGATTTCTATAAATTAATGAACAACTCGGTGTTTGGTAAAACTATGGAAAACATAAGAAATAGAGTTGATGTACGATTAGTTAAAAATGAAGAGCAAGCTCAAAAATTAGTAAATAAACCAAATTTTGAATCGTTTAAAATATTCTCAGAAAATTTAATAGCTTGTCATATGAAAAAAACTAAACTGAGATTTGATAAACCTATTTATGTAGGAATGTCTATTTTAGAATTAAGTAAAACTTTAATGTATGACTTTCATTATAATCATATAAAAAATAAATATAATGAAAAAGCAAAATTATTATTTACAGATACAGATTCATTATGCTATTATATACAAACGAATGATATATATATATATAAAGATATGAAAAGGAATATAAAACTGTTCGATACATCTGATTATCCAAAAGAGCATAAATTATATTCAGAAAAAAATAAAAAGGTATTGGGTAAAATGAAAGATGAAACAGCTGGAAAACTGATAACAGAATTTGTAGGACTAAGAGCAAAATTATATGCTTATAAAACATTAGAAAATAAAGAAATTAAAAAAGCTAAGGGAGTAAAGAAAAGCGTTATCAATCAAACGATTAACATTGATGACTATAAAAAAGTATTATTTAATGAAGAAACTCTATATAGGAAACTAAATTTACTATACGAAATAAAGACATGATTTGTATAGCTACACAAGTAATAAATAGCAATTTATTCGAGAAAATTGATGATAAACGATATATTTAGAAAATAATATAACACATTAGTTTTTAGCATTATAGAATAAGTTTAGTTGGCGCCAACATAGATTACATGTTAGTTGTAAGTTAGAGTTAAGGAAAAATTTAAAAAATATAAAAAATATTGCATGTTAGTTGTAAGTTAGAGTTAAGGAAAAAAATAAAATATAGGGGGCCCGAAACGGGCACCCGTTTAAAAGAAAAAAACATTTTATGATTAAAAAATATAATATAGTTTTTGTGTAGGTCTCGAGACCCGCACAACTTTAAAGAAAATATATATATGTAGTTATTTAGAGGCAGAGCCTTTAAGGCTGCCCTCTAGGAATAAAAAAATAAAAATATATATAATTGGACACGCTTAAATCAAAGAAAAAATATAAAATTAATATAATCAGAATGAAGAAGCGTTTTCAAAAAATTGATAATGTTTGAAAATATTATCAAGCTTCGCAACTGAGGATTCTCGTTTAACGTACTTTGAAACCATAGTTATCGCATTAGTATGTTAAGTTACATCTGGTTTTTCTAACCAGATGTAACTATAATAACAATGTGATACTACGTTACTTTGAAAGTACGAGACATACGAAAACAGTTTGTGTAAAAAAAATAAAATATATAATAGAATGATGGCGGGGTGTCTCTAGACACCCCGCCATTACAAAATATATTTTTAAAAAAAAATTATAATTTTTTTTTCAAACGAATACAATTTTTTTTTCTCTATAATAAATAATGGAAAACATTTCTATCCAGTGGAAAGATGAGAATAGCAGAAATAATCAAGAACATCATTTCTTATTACCATCTCCTAACTGTAGAGCTATAATTATTGGAGAGTCTGGATGCGGTAAAACGAATTTACTACTAAGAATGTTACTTATGGATAAGTGGTTAGATTATAATAATTTATTTGTTTTTGGAAAGTCTTTACACCAGCCAGAATATAAATTAATAAAATCAGGATTTGATAAAGGATATAGTAAAAACGAAGTTCTTGAATTATTGGAGAAAGGAGGGGGTGATATCGATTCATTTATTAGAAATCTACCTAAAAAGCATAAAAAATCAAAATATAAGGTAGAATATTATGAAGATTCTTCCGAAATTCTAGACCCGAAGGATGTTAACAACAAGAAGAAAAATTTATTTGTATTTGATGATATAATGAATGATTCAAATCAAAGTAAAGCTGAAGATTATTATACGAGAGGAAGACATAATAATACAAGCTCTATTTATATTAGTCAAAACTATTTTAAACTTCCTCGTCAAACAATACGATCCAATGCTAATGTATTTATATTGTTCTCATTGCCTATAAAAGATTTAGTTAATATTTTTAATGATTTCATTTCAAAAGATATGACGTGGGAAGAATTTCGTAATTATTGTGAAACTGCTTGGAAAGAACCATTTGGTTTCATTGTTATAAATAAAAAATTACCACCAGGAGAAGGAAGATATCAAGCTAATTTTAAGTCTATATATGTACCTAAAAAGTTTTTTCCTCTTAAATAAATGTATATTTACAATACAACTCGCAAAGTTGATAAAAAATTTCATTGAGAAAAATTCAATAAAGTTAACCCTTGAAAATCAAAAATATATTAATGAATTGAAATTATTTTTAAAGACGAAAACTGGTTCAGGATTGTTAAATTCGGCGTTGAAGAAACTTCCTTTACCAGAAATGCATTTAAATTTACCTAATAATGTTCCATCGGAAAATATTGAAAACGGATCGTTCAGGAATACAGGAAAATATTCATATTGTGGTCCAGGTACGAAAGTACAAAAAAGATTAAAAGAAGGATATAATGGTGTTAACAGTTTAGATAAGGCTTGTAAACAACAACATGATATAAATTATTTAAAACATAAAACTACGAAAGAAAGAAATGCGGCAGATGATTTATTAGCAAAACAAGCGAGTGAAATTGCGTTAGATCCTAATGAACCAGAGTACGTTAGAAAAGACGCGAGATTAGTCACAGGAGTTATGGGAATGAAATCAAGATTCGGAATGGGTTTAACATCAAAAAACGGGGTAAAGAGCTCGCGAAATCGGGCTCTGAAAAATTGAGAGAATTATATTATAATCCTAAAACTGGATACTCTGGAATCAACGACTTAGTACGAAAAAGTGGATTATCTTCTAAGATAGTTAAGGACTGGCTAGATCATCAAAACGTTTACACATTGCATAAACCTATAAGACATAAATTTTCAACGAGAAGAGTGATGGTCTCCAGTGTTGATGATCAATGGCAAGCTGATTTAGTAGACATGCAAAAATATAAATCTCAGAATAAAAATATAAATTACGTATTAACAGTTATAGATATATTCAGTAAATACGCTTGGGCTACTCCTATTAAAAAGAAAACTGGAAATGATATCGCAGAGGCATTTCAAAATATATTTAAGGAAAGAATTCCTAGAAAAATACATACAGATAAAGGACTCGAATTCATAAATAAACCAACTCAAGAACTATTTAGAAAACATAGAATACATTGGTTCGCTACAGAGAATGAAACGAAAGCTCAAGTAGTAGAAAGATTTAACAGAACTTTAAAATCTAAAATGTGGAAATATTTTACAGAAAACAAAACAAAGAAATGGGTTGATATTCTCCCTAATTTAGTAAAAAATTATAATACAAGTTCTCATAGAAGTATTAAAATGACTCCTGAACAAGGATCTCTTGAGAAGAATAGTAAAGTTGTGTATGAAAATTTATTTCCTCCTACTAAGTCTAAACTTAGGAAACCAAAATTTAACCTTGGTGATAGAGTAAGAATCAGCAGAAAATATAAAGATTTTAGAAAAGGTTATCTTCCAAACTTTACAGAAGAAATATTTATTATATCTGAAGTATTGAAAACAAATCCTATAACTTATAAAATAAGAGACATGAGTGATGAAGAGATTATTGGAAGTTTTTATGAACAAGAAATGGTAAAATATGAAAGTGAATTATACGAGGTTGAAAAAATATTAAAAAGAAATAAAGAGAAAATATTAGTTAAATGGAAAGGATACAATACAACATCTTGGATAAATGAAAAAGACTTAACGGAAATATAGAACGTGAAACGGTAAACAGTTAAACAACAAACATCAAACAGCTAAACATCAAACATCAAACAGTTAAACATCAAACATCAAACAGTTAAACATCAAACAGTTAAACGGCTTTATGAAACAGATATCCTATGTAAAACGGAACGTGAAACGGTTTGATGTTTGATGTTTAACTGTTTGATGTTTGATGTTTAGCTGTTTGATGTTTGATGTTTTTTTCTCTTTAATAAATGGCATATGTTAATATTAAAGAAAAATCTGATTTAGTAAATATTAGAAAGAAACTTCAGAAAAGATTTTTAAACGAAAAATTAGGTGAACAAGATATCTATCAAGAAAATATTAAACTACTACAACCATTAATTGAACCGATTAAGGATATAACTACGCATCAAAAAGAAATACTTCAAACTCAACCAACACTACCAGCTCTTACATCAGACTAGCTAAATTTAATCAGCATCATCTAGCTCTCCTAAATATAAATTTACAAAGTTAGGAAAAATAGCTAGAAAATATATGCAAGTAATTTATTATCCTAATAAATATGACAACGCATTCGGTATTAAAATGACTGAAGGAGGTGATGATTTTAAATTAGGTAACGCAACAGTTAAAATTGATGGTAATAATTTAATTATTGATAAAACCCAATACATCGGTACTGAAGGTCTATGGAAACTTCTAACCTTGAAAAATCCTGGAGAAGTTTCCGTAAATGACTATAATAATTATAAGAAAATAATGATTCAAACTAAAGCGTTTTTTTAGATACGATGGAAGTACTGCTAAATCGAATAAGGGTGATAAATATAAGATGTTTATTAAACCAATATATGATGAATATAAATTGCTTGAAGATGTAAAGAAAACAACAGCAGAAATACGTCAGAGAGCAAGAACACCAAGAAGAAGCAGTGTTGGAGATACTCCTCGAAGAATTAGTGTAGAAGACGTACCTAATATTTCAGGTACGGGATTTAAATTTTTACCTTCAGATCCTAATGAGCTTGTTAATAAACATAGAATATTATTTTCAGAAATTCAATCGGGTAATACTAATGTATTTAACGAGTTACAAGCTATTAATGATGAACTGTTAAGATTAGGTATATTTGATACAGATATAATAAAATCTTTAAATAACTTTTTTTCTATAATAAATGAGCATTGTGTTATCTAGTAATACATCTGATTTCAAATATAATTTTTACCCTTCTTTAAAATTAGAAAAGGGTAAAACACATGAAATAGCGTTATTAAATATAAATACGTATAATTCAGTACCAAATATTGATGAATCAAATAATAAATTTGCATATGAATATAACGGTAAAATTTTTGAAATATTATTTCCAACAGGAGCTTATGAAATCAAAGCGATTAATAATTACATTCAAGAACATCTTGTTAAAATTAAGCATTCAGAAGCATTCAGTATTGAAGCAAACCACATAACTATGAAATGTATTATTCATGTTAGGAAGGCTAATTTTATTATATATTTCAATGAAAAGTCATTTAAAAATCTTTTAGGATTTAGTAGGGATGCTATTGAAGGCATTGAAACATGAAAGTGAAAACATTGTTAATATTTCACCAGTAAATTCTATCTTAGTTAATTGTGATATTATAGAAGGTTCTTATCTTAATGGACATCAAAAACCAATTTTGTATAGTTTCTTCCCCGATGTTCCTCCCGGTTATAAAATAAATGAGAGACCTAATACAGTAGTATATCTACCGATAACAATTCCAACTGTTAATTTGATTCATATTTGGCTTACTGATCAATATCATAAACCGTTAAATCTTCGAGGAGAAGAAATAACTATTCGATTACATTTAAAATCAACATAAACTTTTTTTCCTCTATAATAAATGGAGTATAATTTAAATTGGAAGGAATCATCAGAAATAGATGATTCAATTAAAAGATTTGAATATCAAGAATATGAACCTTATACAGGAGTTGATTTAAATACACCTAGTGATATAAGAATATCAGTTCAAAATCAGGATGAATTTTTACTACCTTCTAGAAGTTATATTTATATCGAGGGATCTTTAAAAAAGGAAGATGGATCAATATTTGAAAAAGATCAACCTGGAACTGGAACTGGATCAGGAAAAGAATTATATATAAATTTAATAAATAACGGAATCATGTACTTATTTTCAAGAGTTGAATATCAACTTGGAAATAAAAGTATGGAAGAATATCCAAATCCTGGACAAGCATCAACTATGAAAGGACTTTTAACATATCCTCTCAATTATTTAGAAGGTATGAATTTTATGTGGTCACCTGATAAATGTGATAAAGTATGTCCAAAAATTAATAATTCTGGATATGTGGAGAGACACAAATACTTATTTAAGAACTCATCGGGAAATTTTAGTGTAGCTATTCCGTTAAGTCATATATTTGGATTTTGCGAAAATTATGATAAAGTAATTTATGGCATAAAACATCAGCTTACATTAAGAAGAAAAGAAGATGACAATGATGCTATATTAAAATCATATGATAAAAACGATGATGGTACTTATAAAGTTCCTGATGGTAAAATTATTTTATCGAGAATAGTATGGAGAATCCCACACGTAACACTTACAGATGAATATTCAATAAAACTGTATAAAGATATTCAAAATAAAGTTACTTTAAATATTAATTTTTTGAATAGACAGTGTGAATCTATAGAAGTAAATCAAGGACAACAACAATTCGATTGGAGATTAAATGTTACAGCCGGATCTGAGAAACCTCGATTTATAATTTTAGCTTTTCAAGAAACAAATGGTGATAATCAAATTATGAATAGAGGTATATTTAATCATTGTAATATAACTAACGCATTTGTTCAGTTAAATAGCGAAAGATATCCAGAAATGGATCTTCGACTTGATTTTAATGAGAATTATTATACAACCGCTTATAAAATGCTATCAGATTATTCTAATCATATACTTAATAAAGTAAATTGTTCTATTAGTTTAATAGAATATCAAAATTTGTATCCATTGCTAGTATTTGATGTAAGTAGACAATCTGAAAAAATAAAAAATTCAGTTACAGATATTAAAATAAGAGCAACTTTTAAGAAAAATATATCAAAACCTACAAAGGCTTATGCATTAGTATTATCAGATCGACTTGTGAAACTACAATCTGATGGAAATAAAATGAATATCGCTTTTTAATTTTTTCCTCTTAAATAAATGAGGTATTATTGTATTCATTGTAGAAAAATAACAAATACTGAAAATGTTCAAAAGGTTATGACAAATAAAAGTAGTATGCTTAGAGGTACATGCTCAGAATGTGGAAGAGTAAAAACTCAATTTACTTCTAATAAAATATAGAAATAATAAAAAGTACTAAAGGGGATGGTGAAACACCACCCCCTTTTGATTAAAAATATTTAAAATAATAAAAAAATTATATATATAGATTTCGACGCCATGCCTCGAGGCATGGCGTCGAAAAACATTTACGATTAAAATATATAAAAAATTATAATAATTATACGAAGGTGGGATGTGCAGCGCATCCCAACCCCTTTAAAATTTACGATAATTAAAAAAAGGAAAAAATTATATATAAAATTTTATATATAATAACTTTTTTTCTTCTTAAATAAATGACGTACAACGATATGAAAGTATATCTTACACCAAATCAGGTAAAGAAGTTAAACAACGCAGTAAATAAAAAATCTTCTATATCATTTAGAATCAATCCAAAGGATAAAGGAAACATATCTCTTCTCTTAACTCTAACTCAAAAAGCTAAATTTTTAAAAGGTATACCATTTAATTTAAAATTAAGCATATCACAAGTAACAGCCTTGGCAAAACATGGAGGATTTTTAATAACACTTCCAACATTATTAGCAGCTGCAAGTGCAATCGGTTCTCTTGCTGGTGGAGCTAGTGCTATAGCAAAGACTGTAAATGATAAAAAAAACGGCTCAAAAGCAATTAGAAGAAACTAGAAGGCATAACCTTCAAATGGAAAAAAAGAAAACAAATGGAAAAGGTATTTTTTTAAAACCATACCCTCGTCGAAAAACTGGCGAGGGTTTATTTTTAAAACCATACAAAAGTTGAATATTCCGATGAAAGCGTTGAGTCAATATGATCTTATGAAATACGTTAATGAGCTTAAAATTCCAAACTTTAGAGGAATTTATATGAGAGATGCTCTTCCAAAAAAATCTAATAAAAAGGAATGTGGAATCTTAAATTTGGATTCAATTAAAGGTTCAGGAACTCATTGGACATGTTGGTTTAAGAATTGTAAAAACTTATGCTATTACTTCGATTCATTCGGTGTTCAACCTCCGACTGAATTTGAAAATTATATACAATGCGATATTGTCTATTCAACGTATCAAATACAAAAATTGAATGAAGTTATTTGCGGTCATTTGTGTTTATTCGTTCTTTTCGGAGTAACCGTATTGAAATTAAATTTTCACTCAATTCTACAAGAACTTTTTTCTCTAAAATAAATGAGTGTTAATAACTTTGGTGAAGGACCTCTAACAAGAAGTGGACCACCAGGATCGCGAGGACCTCGAGGACCTCCAGGACCTCCAGGACTGTCAGGAATTGGATTTAAATATTTAGATGAGGAAGGTAATTTTGATATTGAAAATAAAAGGCTGGCAAATGCGGCTAATTCTCGAGAAGAAAACGATGTTACTACAAAAATTTATACAGATAATTTAGTAAAAGAAACAAGAAGTAAGGTTGATAAAATGTTAAAACAGACGGGAAATATGAATAAATCAATAACTGAATTACAATCTGAAGGTGATCATATTAAAAAATTTGTTGAAGAAATAAAATCTCAACTCTTTGATATGCATAATAACTTTCTGTTAAAAGATGGTTTTGAAAACGTCCTTAAAAACGATTAATAAACAGATTTCAACTCTTAGTGAAAATATAAATAATATTTAAAAAAAAACATGTGCTTACGAAACAATAATTTTTCAAACAAATTCAAAATTAGAATCAGGAAAGTTCCCATTCGTATTCGGTATGAAAGGAGGTGCTTCTGAGAAAACTGGTTATGTTATGCCTTATGAAGGATTTATTGATACAGTTATATTAACCTCGCAAGATATAAATCAACATATATCAGTAAAATTGTTAATTAACGGAAACGAGTATCCCTTAGCTTTAGACAAATATCAAGATGAATTCTTTACCAAAATAAGAGTTAATGATCTTCGTCTGAATGAAGGAGATGTTATTCAGATTCAATCAAACGTTGATACTAATAATGTAAAAATGCATGTTGTTCAAGTTTTTGTAGGGTATAACTTTATTAATAAAAATATTATGTTAGGAGATGAACCTCTTGAGACGGTTGAGTTTAATGAGATTGAGAATAAAAAGGATAAAAATATTTATGAACTTGCTTCTTCAGCAAGAATTAATAAAGAGATGGAAAATATTATTATAAGCGATGACTTTGGAAATGTAGCATATAGTTCTGATAATACTGATCCTGAAATAAAAAGAAACTATGGAGATAATTTATCATAACAACATAAACTTTTTTTTCTCTATAATAAATGAGTGTTAACAAATCAGAGCTAATAAAAATTTTGAACTATTCAACTGGTTACGTGAACACTACAAAACTATCTGATTTAAATAAAGATGTGATTTATAACATTATTGAACTTAGAAAAATTAATACAAAATATGGTCTCGCAATGTTTGCAATTCTACGTGTGGGAGAGGATGAAGTAACTAATGTATTTCTTCCAAGAAGATATGTGAATGTATTGAATGATGAGGAAATTAAATTTTTCAATGAAGGTAATTGTCAAATGCAATATATTGGTGGTGATTATCATCAAATTAATTTTTCATAAACTTTTTTCTCTATAATAAATGAAGAACTTTCAAAATCTCTCAAAAATTAATGGAATAAATACTAAAAAAATAAAAAAACTCATAGATCAAAAAATCTTTACTAGTAAAGATATTAAAGAATTTAGTCATTTTAGATAGATTAGTTGGGTACATAAACTTGTTAAACATTTTAGATAACAATAAACCTCCTGTACAAATAACATTTGATTCTGAAGAAGAAGAAGAAGAAGAAGAAAAAATTACGTTAAAAGAATTTGAAGAAGCTTTAAAATATAAAAAAATATATGAAAAAATTATTGAAGCTGATTACGATTCAGACTAATTAAATAAAAGGAAAATTATTATATTTAAAATTTTTAAATATAATACTCATATCCTTTTTATACATGTTACTTGATCCACTCCCATTTGTTAATCTCACATATTTTCTTCCACATTTTATTGTATTCATTTAATGTAATTTCTCTTTTGTTAGAAACTTTATGAAAATCAGATATATTACATTTGACACCACATAATTGTAGCAATTTAAACAATTTATAATGAACATTTAAAGAATTTTTTCTTTCTGAACATTTTACTTCCAGATATGCTTCTTCAAATTCATAATTGAGATTTAATATTTTATCATGATTAATTCTTATCTTTTCATTCTTTTTATAATATTTATCAATAACTTTCTCTAAATATATTCTTGATGAATATTTCAATGGTTTATTATTATTTTGTGTATATTGCGAATGAGAAACTTCATAATAATTTTGTGAATGAGAAACTTCATAATAATTTTTCAAAAAATTACATGATTTACAATTTTCATCACTTTCACGTTTGTGGAATGAACATACTATTTCCATATTTATTTAAGAAATTTTTATTATAAGTCAATTTCGAATTTTCAGCGTGATTGGAGGGTGGCCCGGTAACCCCTTCGAGCGAAATGAGGAGGTAGGCCTCGTAACAAAATTAAAAAAATATATTTTCACATCTTCAACGACCAAAACATCTTTCCAACTTCACTCCCGTAAACAAACCTTTACAAGTAGTATGTAAAACGGGGAGCGAAGCGTCTACCAGCATATTTGCGACCGAAGGGAGCAAGTGTGCTGGTAGCCCCGTTTTACATACTACTTATATATATATATATATATATATATATATAATATAATATACCTATTATATATATATATATATATATTATTATGATAATATATATATAATATATATATATAATATATATATATATATATATATATTATTATATATATATATATATATAGGGAGAGTACACGCATACTCGAAGTGTTGAAATTACCTCCCATTTTTTAATGGTGCATTTTTTCTCTTTTGAATTCAGATTCTTTACACACTCATCCTCCAGGCAACATTTTACTGACCACCATTTATCCACTATCAATACAACATGATTAAAGTACACACCCCCTCTTTAGATAACACCTTTTACAGACATCCCTACTACTCATTTCCCTATGTGTGGGGGAGAAGCAGAAAGAATTTGCCACCATTCGTATGTCTGCGTGTCGTAAAAGGCGGACTAGGGGACAGGTGGGTGTTGGTTGGCTGCCTACTACCATTATCTCTTTGCCAGGAATGCTATGCAGGTCTCGGAAGGTCGTGATCGCCGATAAACGGCCCCTTTATCTTTCGCGCGAAAATTATGATCGTATGGGTACATGAATGTCAGATGGAATTAAATGGTTGAGGAGATGAGAGAGAGTGGATGGGATGTATTTAGAAATGAGCAAATTTGATTTGCTACTGATGACTGAACAAAGATGAAATGAAACGGTTGAAAATTGAGTGGTGTGATGAAATGTGCTGTGTGTGTTGGTTGTGTGGAAAAGGATGAGAGAGGGATAGAAGGAGTTGCATTCTGATGGATAGTGACCTGTGGTTACAAAGGCTATGGTAGACTTTGAGTGTGTGAAGTCCGTGAATTCTAATGGTGTTAAATTGAATTTGAAAAGGTCAAGTATGTTGTGGTTGTGAGTATGGTCCATCTGAGGGACAACGTATTGAAGAGAGTACGATTTTTTGGATAATCTGAATGATGTTCTGGATGGGGTGAGGAGGAGCTTCAGATTGATAGTGTTGGGGGACCTAATGGTTGGATAGTTGGGATAAGGTTGATTCAAAAAAGGAATGGATAACAGTGTTGTTTTGGAGCGGTGCGGGAGAAAATGAGAAATGGTAGGAACGGTGATTGATTTCTGTGAAGAGAGAGGCATGTGTGTAATGTGTAAGTAATACTTCTTTAAACACAAGAGTATCCATAAGTATTACTAGGGTTGGTGTATGTAGAGAGTATCGAAGTTGAAAAGTATGATGATTTGTGTTGGTGATGAAGAGGAGATGTTTGAAGTAGACGTTGGTATGTTTAAATCAGTGAGGCGGATTTAGGAATGGGATATCCGACCATTATGTTGTTTCTATGTAAAATTAAGTTAGTGGGGCTTGGAGGAGAGAAGGTGATACGAAAGGAAGTTGGGTAAAAATTAAGAGTGAGAAGTTAAGTGAACAAGACAATATGGATATCAGTATGTAAGAGCGCTCGCTTGTAAATCGGTTGAATGTGAACAATTTGATACTGAACAAATCTGGGGCAAATGAAGGAAGCAATTGTTAGTAGTTAGCAAAGGAAGTATGTGAATGTGTAAAGTAGGGGAAGTTAAGGAATGTAAAGATGAAGTGGTGGGAATGAAGAGTGATGAAATCGGTTTTTAAAGGTAAAAGAAAAGTGATTGAATGTACTAAAGCAATGATTGAGTTTCAAAAAGAAAAGATGAGCTTGAATTATATAAGGATGGAAAAAAGAAATACTAAAAAAGGTGCAACGTTAGGAGAAAAACAAGAGGTAAACATATGAACATTTTTGGAGAGAGGAAGAATTGGGAACTTTACTAAGGGAATGGAAGCTCATTCTCTGGAAGAAAGCGCGATGTTAAGAAATGCAGATATAAGGCGAATCCTGTGTAGGAATACATGAATAGGGATGGTGCTTTTGATAACTGATGAAATGGATGTGAGGGGAGTGTGGAAGTAACACTTCGAAAATCTGCATAACAATGACAGTAATGAAGAGGTGATAGGAAATGTGTGTGGTTTGATGGTGCAAGAGGAATAGGTATTTTGGGGATAGGTTATTAGTAAGGAGGATAATGGGTAGAGTTGAGAAAGTTGAAGACAGAATGGTGTTAAATCTTGCAGGTATAGATTGAAATTACTGGTCGACAGATCAGATGGGATTTGGAAGTTGTGTAATTAAAGCTGTTTATGGAGGTATAGTCTCCAAGGGATTGAGGAGAGCCGGTAATAGACCCTTATAAAGGGTAAGGGAGATTAAAGTGGGAACTGGTAGATATACATAGCGGGAATAAGTTTAATCGAGTGTTGTAGGAGTTATATGCTGGTATTTTGGTCGTAAGAGTGCGGTCGAGTGACTGAAGAACTGATTTGGTGAAGAACAAGGGCGCGTTTAGGAGTGGTAGAGGATGTGGTGGATCAAATCTTACAATTGAAAATATTAATTTAGAAATGAGAGTACGTTAGAAGAGCAAATAAATTGTAATATATATTGGGATCTGCAACAGGCGCTCAATGATTAGATTAATAGGGAAGCTCTATATGGCTAGGTGTTAGTGATATATGATGTTTGGGGTAGGCTTTCAGAAGGATCAAAAGTTTGTATGACCGATAGTGAAGCGGACTGTGTAAGAATATAAATCGGTGGTTCAAATGGTGATTGGTTTTAGATTAACAGCGGTAATGAGACAGGGTTGTGTTTATGTCTCCGTTGGTTAATTCAATTTGTTATATGGATGGGGTATGAAAGAATTCGAGGTAGGGATGGCAGGAAATTGTGTTAGAATGGATGGAGAAATGAGATGAGTGGAGGGTGCCCCCCTACCTATTATATCGGATGATTTGGTTCTGTGTGGGCAGAATCTGAGAGAGTTAATGAGAGGCCATTGATAGAGGAATTGGCAGGCTGTGTGCAAAAGGAGGGGTATTGGAACATGTAAACGTAGATAAGAGTAGGTTATAGTTTGGTAGTGCAGGACAGTCCTCAGTGATGAGTTATGTTTAGATGGTGAGCACGTGGAACAAGTGTCCGACGTTTAAAGATATTTAGGGTATGATGTTGGATGAGAAGGGACGATGATGCAAGTGCAGTAGAAAGTTGTATATGGCAGGAAGGTGGCTGTGCAATTAAATCGTTGGTGAATGTAAAGGGACTAAGTCTTGAGTGCGCTAGGGTCTTACATGAGGTATGTTGTTACCTGTGTTTATGTATAGTTGTGAGACTATTGTCTGGAATAAGAAGTATAGATCTAAAGTTCAATTGTGTTCAGATGGACAATCTTAGGGGCATGCTAAGTTGTGAGAAGAATGATAAAATGAGGAATGAACTTATTAGAGAGTTGTGTGTGGTGTGATGAAAGAGGTAAATGAGAGGTTTCCAGTGCATGTGACGCACCTTACTCCCAGTCTGGGGAAAGGGTGGTTGTTGGTTGGTTGACAACGACTGGACGGGCGGATAGAAGAAGAGGAGGAGATGAGGATTGAGGAACATCGAGGAGGAGGAGGCGGGGAGGAGGAGGCCTGCGGCGAAGCCGACACTATATATATATATGTATATATATATATATATATATATATATATATATATTATATAATATATATCATATATAATATATATATATTTAATATATCATATATATTATTATATATATCATATATATACGTCATTATATATATATTGAATAATTCAAAATCATATATATAATATATATAGTATATATTATATATATATATATATATATATATATACTAATATTATATATTCATATATATATATATATATATATATATATAATATATATATATATATATATATATATATAATATATATATATATTTTACCTCTTTCCCAAGACTGGAGGTAAGGTGCGGTACATGCACTGGAAACAGAAAAGTAGTAGAAGTCATGACAATGTTTGAAAAGAGCCAGTCTTTACCGCCCCCATTATTACCTTTTAGTGAGAAACTTCATCGCCAAGTCAGAACAATCCACCCTAGAACTTTACGGGACGCAAAGGACCCTCACTATGGCATCTCGCAGTGTGAGGATTATCATCGCCTTGGCCCAGGTAGGCCATTAAGGTCCACAACGATACCCCCTCAAAACAAACACCGCGCCATTCATCACTCCTATTATGCACCTTTCTTTCTCGCCTCTGCCCAAGTCTCAACATCACTCCTCCAGGAGAGTTCCTTCACTGACTACTATATATATTAAATATATATATATATATATATATATATATATATATATATATATATATATATATATATATATATATATATATATATATATATATAATATTTTTTTTATATTTATAAATACTTCTATATATCTGCCAAGCTCATATATATATATATATATAGTATATATATAATATATATATATATATATATATATTCCATGTCATGTCAGGCATGGGGATTACCTTCATAGTCTCAGATGTTTTTGAATTTGACATATGTTAAAATTCAGGAAAAATTAAGATACCCGTATTTTTTTGTTTTGCCGAAAATACAATTTACATAAGTCCAAAGATAGCGTCCAGGGTTCCATTTTTCAGTTTTTATTTTGGACAAAAAATTTAAAGTGCTGTATCTCTGGAACGGTTCAAAATATTTTGATGCAGTTTTTTTTTATTTTAAAGATAATATTTTTCTGTTTAAAATGCAGGGTTCACACTGAAATTTTGAATTTGATTTCCCTGACTTTCCCTGACCAAATCCGCAAATTTTCCCTGACCAGTGTGTTCGTTACTTTTGGCGTATAAAATATCTATTAATCATTATTGCAGCCTATTTACTCAGTTCATACATTAAATTATTGAAAATTTACTTTAGAAACTGTTCATCATCATGGATGAATTTAAAAAAATATTTTATTTTTTTTAGTAATCAGCCTATACCTTCCCAATAGCCGTCCAACGAACTCTTTTTTTATTTTTTCCAAAAGTAACGTTAATATTATAACAAAAAGGAAATATTTTGTTTTCGTCATAATAGCCTAGGTGAAAAACGTCCACTGTGATCACAAAAGTTCTAAATGGGGAGATTTAGTACCTTTTTCTCTCACAGCATCTGAATTTTTGATTTTATAGCGTCTTCTTCTGTCAAAGCTTTCAGTTTTAACATCTTTCTCTGCTCTTCAAGTTTATAGATCTATTTGGATAATTTTTTTTTTAACCTTTTTATTATCTTCTTCTTCTTGGTTCTGTTTGACTCTTTGAGATGTTCTTCATATCTCCTATGGGCCAGAGCTCTCACATTTGTCAACATTTATTTGAGTGATAGGAACTTTATGAATACTTTCATTAGATCTTATAGCTTTGTGCACTGTTCTTTGAGAAATCAGACTATGTTCTTTCAGTTTCTCCACTAAAATTTGCTTAATTTATAGAAAAACCCTCCTTCCACTGTCGCATTTCCATGCAAAATATCAGTCCTAATTTATAAATTTGCCACAATTCCACATAACATTGATTCCCAGGTACTATAGAAAAAAAACTAATCAAGTCTCTTAGAAAGACAATCATCATCCAAAAATATTTTGAATTTTAATTCAAGGGTAGCATATGAGCTTCACGTGCAAATTTTCCAGAGCTGTATTGTGCTTTTGCTTTCTAGAAAAATAGGGAGCAAGTCCATGGTTAATATCATATTTACATTTCTTCGGCCCCCATTTTAAAATTTGAAGATACCGCACTAACTGGAAACATTAATTTAAATGTTTCCCCTATATCTTGTCACACGAGTTTAAAGACATTTTTTCATCTACCACCTTTAATGCCCATAGTATTTCAAATCTTGTAACATCATCTTTATTAATGCAAAAAGATGAAACTGATTGATAAACTGATTTTGGTTGGTTATTAATAGAACACTCAGGGTCATTTACAATCGTGAGTATGATTAGAAGTGATGGAATGGCATAATTTTCAGTGCTCCACACTTTCAATAATATTTATTATTAGAAACATAACGAAAAGTTTCAATGAGGTTTTGGTCCTTGCCGAGTTTGATTAAATTTCAAATGAGTTTCCCTCTTGAAATGTGAAACTTCGGCTTGGTGCGCTTCCCATGTTAGATAGATCAAAGTTCTTTTTACATACTTTACACAGTATGCCTTTGAACTATCAGGTCCTTTACCCAACCACCTGAATAAACTGTGGGTTCAGTTTGACGTCCAACCACTAGTCGTTAAAGTTAGTTTTTTTGTATTGAAAGTCATTTATAATAATAATAAAACCTGTTCAACGCAACAAATAAAATCCAAAATCACTTTGTCAAACCTCAAAAAAAACAAAAGAACACCTCAAAGGTATAAATCCCTAAAAAGAAAAAGATAAAACAGATTAAGTCATAAGCATACAGTCTAAAACAGCAATCCATACACCAATCACCTTCAATCAAAAGGATGACTTGGAACAACCTTACGAACAGAATAGGAAGAATAGTAGGTAATAGTGAACTAAAATAGAAAGAACAGGATAGAAGTAGATTATGGAATGTCATTCCTCGCCCATCCTTTTCATTCACTTATTAAATACATCTCTTATTCTATCAAAACAGAAGAAAAATAAAATATTATCAAAAAAATGCAACTTGGCCCAAGGACATTCTGCATAGGTCTGCATAGGTCAAAGTTTCCCTGACTTTTTTTGGAATTTCCCTGTACTGACTTTCAGCATATCTTAAAACTTCCCGACCAATTTTTTCCTGACTTTCCAGGAAAGTGCTGAACCCTGGAAATGAGTATACGCTTTTTTTTTGACAAACATGTGATTTCAACTTTTCCATGGCTGCAGCCTTTTTTTGTCTTTGGTTATAGAATTGCGAATCCCAATTTTTTTTTTTTTTTTTTTTATACTGTTGTTATTCTGTAATATCGTATAAAACATTTCTGAAAAGGAACGTCAATTTGAGTTAACAGTAGAAGGCATTTCAGAAATTCAAAACACTTTTATAGGAAGTATCTCTTCTCC
>JABUQX010099686.1:0-15000 GCA_015478945.1 Trachelipus rathkii
ATTGTAGATCATGTAATTTTTTGAAAAATTATTATGAAGTTTCTCATTCACAAAATTATTATGAAGTTTCTCATTCACAAAATAATTATAATAAACCATTGAAATATTCATCAAGAATATATTTAGAGAAAGTTATTGATAAATATTATAAAAAGAATGAAAAGATAAGAATTAATCATGATAAAATATTAAATCTCAATGATGAATTTGAACAAGCATATCTGGAAGTAAAATGTTCAGAAAGAAAAAATTCTTTAAATGTTCATTATAAATTGTTTAAATTGCTACAATTATGTGGTGTCAAATGTAATATATCTGATTTTCATAAAGTTTCTAACAAAAGAGAAATTACATTAAATGAATACAATAAAATGTGGAAGAAAATATGTGAGATTAACAAATGGGAGTGGATCAAGTAACATGTATAAAAAGGATATGAGTATTATATTTAAAAATTTTAAATATAATAATTTTCCTTTTATTTAATTAGTCTGAATCGTAATCAGCTTCAATAATTTTTTTCATATATTTTTTTTATATTTTAACTTTTATATTCTGAAGTGTAATTTTTTTCTTCTTCTTCTTCTCTTCTCAGATCAAATGTTATTTGTACAGGAGGTTTATTGTTATCTAAAATGTTTAACAAGTTTATGTACCCAACTAATCTATCTAAAATGACTTTAAATTCTTTAATATCTTTACTAGTAAAGATTTTTTGATCTATGAGTTTTTTTATTTTTTTAGTATTTATTCCATTAATTTTTGAGAGATTTTGAAAGTTCTTCATTTATTATAGAGAAAAAAGTTTATGAAAAATTAATTTGATGATAATCACCACCAATATATTGCATTTGACAATTACCTTCATTGAAAAATTTAATTTCCTCATCATTCAATACATTCACATATCTTCTTGGAAGAAATACATTAGTTACTTCATCCTCTCCCACACGTAGAATTGCAAACATTGCGAGACCATATTTTGTATTAATTTTTCTAAGTTCAATAATGTTATAAATCACATCTTTATTTAAATCAGATAGTTTTGTAGTGTTCACGTAACCAGTTGAATAGTTCAAAATTTTTATTAGCTCTGATTTGTTAACACTCATTTATTATAGAGAAAAAAAGTTTTCTGTTATGATAAATTATCTCCATAGTTTCTTTTTATTTCAGGATCAGTATTATCAGAACTATATGCTACATTTCCAAAGTCATCGCTTATAATAATATTTTCCATCTCTTTATTAATTCTTGCTGAAGAAGCAAGTTCATAAATATTTTTATCCTTTTTATTCTCAATCTCATTAAACTCAACCGTCTCAAGAGGTTCATCTCCTAACATAATATTTTTATTAATAAAGTTATACCCTACAAAAACTTGAACAACATGCATTTTTACATTATTAGTATCAACGTTTGATTGAATCTGAATAACATCTCCTTCATTCAGACGAAGATCATTAACTCTGATTTTGGTAAAGAATTCATCTTGATATTTGTCTAAAGCTAAGGAATATTCATTTCCGTTAATTAACAATTTTACTGATATATGTTGATTTATATCTTGCGAGGTTAATATAACTGTATCAATGAATCCTTCATAAGGCATAACATAACCAGTTTTCTCAGAAGCACCTCCTTTCATACCGAATACGAATGGGAACTTTCCTGATTCTAATTTTGAATTTGTTTGAAAAATTATTGTTTCGTAAGCATTATGTTTCTTTTTTAAAATTATTTATATTTTCCACTAAGAGTTGAAATCTGTTTATTAATCGTTTTAGACGTTTTCAAAACCATATTTTAACAGAACGTTATTATGCATATCAAAGAGTTGAGATTTTATTTTTTTCAACAAATTTTTTAATATGATCACCTTCAGATTGTAATTCAGTTATTGATTTATTCATATTTCCCGTCTGTTTTAACATTTTATCAACCTTACTTCTTGTTTCTTTTACTAAATTATCTGTATAAATTTTTGTAGTAACATCGTTTTCTTCTCGAGGATTAGCCGCATTTGCCAGCCTTTTATTTTCAATATCAAAATTACCTTCCTCATCTAAATATTTAAATCCAATTCCTGACAGTCCTGGAGGTCCTGGAGGACCTCGAGGACCTCGCGGTCCTGGTGGTCCACTTCTTGTTAGAGGTCCTTCACCAAAGTTATTAACACTCATTTATTTTAGAGAAAAAAGTTCTTGTAGAATTGAGTGAAAATTTAATTTCAATACGGTTACTCCGAAAAGAACGAATAAACACAAATGACCGCAAATAACTTCATTCAGTTTTTGTATTTGATACGTTGAATAGACAATATCGCATTGTATATAATTTTCAAATTCAGTCGGAGGTTGAACACCGAATGAATCGAAGTAATAGCATAAGTTTTTACAATTCTTAAACCAACATGTCCAATGAGTTCCTGAACCTTTAATTGAATCCAAATTTAAGATTCCACATTCCTTTTTATTAGATTTTTTTGGAAGAGCATCTCTCATATAAATTCCTCTAAAGTTTGGAATTTTAAGCTCATTAACGTATTTCATAAGATCATATTGACTCAACGCTTTCATCGGAATATTCAACTTTTGTATGGTTTTAAAAATAAACCCTCGCCAGTTTTTCGACGAGGGTATGGTTTTAAAAAAAGACCTTTTCCATTTGTTTCCTTTTTTTCCATTTGAAGGTTATGCCTTCTAATTTCTTCTAATTGCTTTTGAGCCGTTTTTTTATCATTTACAGTCTTTGCTATAGCACTAGCTCCACCAGCAAGAGAACCGATTGCACTTGCAGCCCCTAATAACATTGGAAGCGTTATTATAAATCCTCCATGTTTTGCCAAGGCTGTTACTTGTGATATGCTTAATTTTAAATTAAATGGTATACCTTTTAAAAATTTAGCTTTTTGAGTTAGAGTTAAGAGAAGAGATATGTTTCCTTTATCCTTTGGATTGATTCTAAATGATATAGAAGATTTTTTATTTACTGCGTTGTTTAACTTCTTTACCTGATTTGGTGTAAGATATACTTTCATATCGTTGTAAACGTCATTTATTTAGGAAGAAAAAAGTTATTATATATAAAATTTTATATATAATTTTTCCTTTTTTTAATTATCATAAATTTTAAAGGGTTGGGATGCGCGGCGCATCCCACCCCACATAATTTTTATAATTTTTTATATATTTTAATTGTAAATGTTTTTCGACGCCATGCCTCGAGCATGGCGTCGAAATCTATATATATAATTTTTTATTATTCTCTAAAATATTTTTTAATCAAAAATGGGATGGTGTTTCACCATCCCCTTTAGTACTTTTTATTTTTCTATATTTCTATTTACAAAAATGTTAGTTTTTACTCTCCACATTCTGAGCTTGTACCTCTAAGCATACTACTTTTATTTGTCATAACCTTTTTGAACATTTTCAGTATTTGTTATTTTCTACAATGAATACAATAATACCTCATTTATTTTTAAGAGAAAAATATTAAAAAGCGTATTCATTTTATTTCCATCAGATTGTAGTTTCACAAGTCGATCTGATAATACTAATGCATAAGCCTTTGTAGGTTTTTAGAAATATTTTTCTTAAAAGTTGCTCTTATTTTAATATCTGTAACTGAATTTTTTATTTTTTCAGATTGTCTACTTACATCAAATACTAGCAATGGATACAAATTTTGATATTCTATTAAACTAATAGAACAATTTACTTTATTAAGTATAGCGTGATTAGAATAATCTGATAGCATTTTATAAGCGGTTGTAAAATAATTCTCATTAAAATCAAGTCGAAGATCCATTTCTGGATATCTTTCGCTATTTAACTGAACAAATGCGTTAGTTATATTACAATGATTAAATATAACTCTATTCATAATTTGATTATCACCATTTGTTTCTTGAAAAATTATAAATCGAGGTTTCTCAGATCCGGTTGTAACATTTAATCTCCAATCGAATTTTTTGTTGTCCTTGATTTACTTCTATAGATTCACACTGTCTATTCAAAAAATTAATATTTAAAGTAACTTTATTTTGAATATCTTTATACAGTTTAATTGAATATTCATCTGTAAGTGTTACGTGTGGGATTCTCCATACTATTCTCGATAAAATAATTTTACCATCAGGAACTTTATAAGTACCATCATCGTTTTTATCATATGATTTTAATATAGCATCATTGTCATCTTCTTTTCTCCTTAATGTAAGCTGATGTTTTATGCCATAAATTACTTTATCATAATTTTCGCAAAATCCAAATATATGACTTAACGGAATAGCTACACTAAAATTTCCCGATGAGTTCTTAAATAAGTATTTGTGTCTCTCCACATATCCAGAATTATTAATTTTTGGACATACTTTATCACATTTATCAGGTGACCACATAAAATTCATACCTTCTAAATAATTGAGAGGATATGTTAAAAGTCCTTTCATAGTTGATGCTTGTCCAGGATTTGGATATTCTTCCATACTTTTATTTCCAAGTTGATATTCAACTCTTGAAAATAAGTACATGATTCCGTTATTTATTAAATTTATATACTTTTCCTGATCCAGTTCCAGTTCCAGGTTGATCTTTTTCAAATGTTGATCCATCTTCTTTTTTTAAAGATCCCTCAATATAAATATAACTTCTAGAGGGTAGTAAAAATTCATCCTGATTTTGAACTGATATTCTTATATCACTAGGTGTATTTAAATCAACTCCTGTATAAGGTTCATATTCTTGATATTCAAATCTTTTAATTGAATCATCTATTTCTGATGATTCTTCCAATTTAAATTATACTCCATTTATTATAGAGGAAAAAAGTTTATGTTGATTTTAAATGTAATCGAATAGTTATTTCTTCTCCTCGAAGATTTAATGGTTTATGATATTGATCAGTAAGCCAAATATGAATCAAATTAACAGTTGGAATTGTTATCGGTAGATATACTACTGTATTAGGTCTCTCATTTATTTTATAACCGGGAGGAACATCGGGAAAGAAACTATACAAAATTGGTTTTTTTGATGTCCATTAAGATAAGAACCTTCTATAATATCACAATTAACTAAAATAGAATTTACTGGTGAAATATTAACAATGTTTTCACTTTCATGTTTTCCAATGCCTTCAATAGCATCCCTACTAAATCCTAAAAGATTTTTAAATGACTTTTCATTGAAATATATAATAAAATTAGCCTTCCTAACATGAATAATACATTTCATAGTTATGTGGTTTGCTTCAATACTGAATGCTTCTGAATGCTTATTTTTAACAAGATGTTCTTGAATGTAATTATTAATCGCTTTGATTTCATAAGCTCCTGTTGGAAATAATATTTCAAAAATTTTACCGTTATATTCATATGCAAATTTATTATTTGATTCATCAATATTTGGTACTGAATTATACGTATTTATATTTAATAACGCTATTTCATGTGTTTTACCCTTTTCTAATTTTAAAGAAGGGTAAAAATTATATTTGAAATCGGATGTATTACTAGATAACACAATGCTCATTTATTATAGAGAAAAAAGTTATTTAAAGATTTTATTATATCTGTATCAAATATACCTAATCTTAACAGTTCATCATTAATAGCTTGTAACTCGTTAAATACATTAGTATTACCCGATTGAATTTCTGAAAATAATATTCTATGTTTATTAACAAGCTCATTAGGATCTGAAGGTAAAAATTTAAATCCCGTACCTGAAATATTAGGTACGTCTTCTACACTAATTCTTCGAGGAGTATCTCCAACACTGCTTCTTCTTGGTGTTCTTGCTCTCTGACGTATTTCTGCTGTTGTTTTCTTTACATCTTCAAGCAATTTATATTCATCATATATTGGTTTAATAAACATCTTATATTTATCACCCTTATTCGATTTAGCAGTACTTCCATCGTATCTAAAAAACGCTTTAGTTTGAATCATTATTTTCTTATAATTATTATAGTCATTTACGGAAACTTCTCCAGGATTTTTCAAGGTTAGAAGTTTCCATAGACCTTCAGTACCGATGTATTGGGTTTTATCAATAATTAAATTATTACCATCAATTTTAACTGTTGCGTTACCTAATTTAAAATCATCACCTCCTTCAGTCATTTTAATACCGAATGCGTTGTCATATTTATTAGGATAATAAATTACTTGCATATATTTTCTAGCTATTTTTCCTAACTTTGTAAATTTATATTTAGGAGAGCTAGATGATGCTGATACTTCTTCAATAGCTAAAGGAACTTGACGTGAAGTAAGAGCTGGTAGTGTTGGTTGAGTTTGAAGTATTTCTTTTTGATGCACAGTTATATCCTTAATCGGTTCAATTAATGGTTGTAGTAGTTTAATATTTTCTTGATAGATATCTTGTTCACCTAATTTTTCGTTTAAAAATCTTTTCTGAAGTTTCTTTCTAATATTTACTAAATCAGATTTTTCTTTAATATTAACATATGCCATTTATTAAAGAGAAAAAAAACATCAAACATCAAACAGCTAAACATCAAACATCAAACAGTTAAACATCAAACATCAAACCGTTTCACGTTCCGTTTTACATAGGATATCTGTTTCATAAAGCCGTTTAACTGTTTGATGTTTAACTGTTTGATGTTTGATGTTTAACTGTTTGATGTTTGATGTTTAGCTGTTTGATGTTTGATGTTTAACTGTTTACCGTTTCACGTTCTATATTTCCGTTAAGTCTTTTTCATTTATCCAAGATGTTGTATTGTATCCTTTCCATTTAACTAATATTTTCTCTTTATTTCTTTTTAATATTTTTTCAACCTCGTATAATTCACTTTCATATTTCACCATTTCTTGTTCATAAAAACTTCCAATAATCTCTTCATCACTCATGTCTCTTATTTTATAAGTTATAGGATTTGTTTTCAATACTTCAGATATAATAAATATTTCTTCTGTAAAGTTTGGAAGATAACCTTTTCTAAAATCTTTATATTTTCTGCTGCTGATTCTTACTCTATCACCAAGGTTAAATTTTGGTTTCCTAAGTTTAGACTTAGTAGGAGGAAATAAATTTTCATACACAACTTTACTATTCTTCGCCAGAGATCCTTGTTCAGGAGTCATTTTAATACTTCTATGAGAACTTGTATTATAATTTTTTACTAAATTAGGGAGAATATCAACCCATTTCTTCGTTTTGTTTTTTGTAAATATTTCTACATTTTCGATTTTAAAGTTCTGTTAAATCTTTCTACTACTTGAGCTTTCGTTTCATTCTCTGTAGCGAACCAATGTATTCTATGTTTTCTAAATAGTTCTTGAGTTGGTTTATTTATGAATTCGAGTCCTTTATCTGTATGTATTTTTCTAGGAATTCTTTCCTTAAATATATTTTGAAATGCCTCTGCGATATCATTTCCAGTTTTCTTTTTAATAGGAGTAGCCCAAGCGTATTTACTGAATATATCTATAACTGTTAATACGTAATTTATATTTTTATTCTGAGATTTATATTTTTGCATGTCTACTAAATCAGCTTGCCATTGATCATCAACACTGGAGACCATCACTCTTCTCGTTGAAAATTTATGTCTTATAGGTTTATGCAATGTGTAAACGTTTTGATGATCTAACCATTCTTTAACTATCTTAGAAGATAATCCACTTTTTCGTACTAAGTCGTTGATTCCTGAGTATCCAGTTTTAGGATTATAATATAATTCTCTCAATTTTTCAGAGCCCGATTTCGCGAGCTCTTTACCCCGTTTTTTGATGGTAAACCCATTCCGAATCTTGATTTCATTCCCATAACTCCTGTGACTAATCTCGCGTCTTTTCTAACGTACTCTGGTTCATTAGGATCTAACGCAATTTCACTCGCTTGTTTTGCTAATAAATCATCTGCCGCATTTCTTTCTTTCGTAGTTTTATGTTTTAAATAATTTATATCATGTTGTTTACAGGCCTTATCTAAACTGTTAACACCATTATATCCTTCTTTTAATCTTTTTTGTACTTTCGTACCTGGACCGCAATATGAATTTTTTCCTGTATTCCTGAACGATCCGTTTTCAATATTTTCCGATGGAACATTATTAGGTAAATTTAAATGCATTTCTGGTAAAGGAAGTTTCTTCAACGCCGAATTTAACAATCCTGAACCAGTTTTCGTCTTTAAAAATAATTTCAACTCATTAATATATTTTTGATTTTCAAGGGTTAAGGTTATTGAATTTTTCTCAATGAAATTTTTTTTATGAACTTTTCGAGTTGTATTGTAAATATACATTTATTTAAGAGGAAAAATTTTTTTAGGTACATATATAGACTTAAAATTAGCTTGATATCTTCCTACTGTGTGTAATTTTTTTTAATTATAACAATGTAGCCAAAATGGTTTTTCCAAGCATTTTTCTCAATAATTACGAAATTCTTCCCACGTCCATATCTTTTGAAATGAAATCAATTAAAAAATATTAACTAAATCTTTAATAGGCAATGGGAACAATATAAACACATTAGCATTGGATCGTATTGTTTGACGAGGAAGTTTAAAATAGTTTTGACTAATATAAATAGAGCTTGTATTATTATGTCTTCCTCTCGTATAATAATCTTCAGCTTTACTTTGATTTGAATCATTCATTATATCATCAAATACAAATAAATTTTTCTTCTTGTTGTTAACATCCTTCGGGTCTAGAATTTCGGAAGAATCTTCATAATATTCTACCTTATATTTTGATTTTTTATGCTTTTTAGGTAGATTTCTAATAAATGAATCGATATCACCCCCTCCTTTCTCCAATAATTCAAGAACTTCGTTTTTACTATATCCTTTATCAAATCCTGATTTTATTAATTTATATTCTGGCTGGTGTAAAGACTTTCCAAAAACAAATAAATTATTATAATCTAACCACTTATCCATAAGTAACATTCTTAGTAGTAAATTCGTTTTACCGCATCCAGACTCTCCAATAATTATAGCTCTACAGTTAGGAGATGGTAATAAGAAATGATGTTCTTGATTATTTCTGCTATTCTCATCTTTTCACTGGATAGAAATGTTTTCCATTATTTATTATAAAGAAAAAATAATTGTATTCTTTTAAAAAAATTATAATTTTTTTTTAAATATATTTTGTAATGGCGGGGTGTCTAGAGACACCCCGCCATCATTCTATTATATATTTTATTTTTTTTACACAAACTGTTTGCGTATGTCTCGTACTTTCAAAGTACGTAGTTATCACATTGTTAATATAGTTACATCTGGTTAGAAAAACCAGATGTAACTTAACATACTAAAGCGATAACTATGGTTTCAAAGTACGTTAAACGAGAATCCTCAGTTGCGAAGCTTGATAATATTTTCAAACATTATCAATTTTTTTTGAAAAGCGCTTCCTTCATTCTATTATATAATTTTATATTTTTTCTTTGATTTAGCGTGTCCAATTATATATATTTTTATTTTTTTATTTTAGAGGGCAGCCTTAAGGCTGCCCTCTAAATTAATCTACATATATATATTTTTTTAAAGTTGGTGCGGGTCCTCGAGGACCTACACAAAACTATATATATTTTTAATCATAAATGTTTTTTCTTTTCAAAAGGGGGCCCCGTTTCGGGGCCCCTTATATTTTATATTTTTTT
Organism: Trachelipus rathkii; assembly: GCA_015478945.1. Lineage (NCBI taxonomy): Eukaryota > Metazoa > Arthropoda > Malacostraca > Isopoda > Trachelipodidae > Trachelipus > Trachelipus rathkii. The sequence continues at coordinate 9,656 of JABUQX010099686.1, forward strand.
CCTTAACTCTAACTTACAACTAACATGCAATATTTTTTATATTTTTTAAATTTTTCCTTACTCTAATGCTAAAACCGATAATTCTATTGTTGGCGCAACTAACTTATTCTATAATGTCCTAAAACTAATGTGTTTATATTATTTTCTAATATATATCGTTTATCATCATTTCTCGAGAATGCTATTTTATTTACTTGTGTAGTATACAAATCATGTTTTTTACTTCGTATTAAATTTAGTTTCCTATATAGAGTTTCTTCCATAAATAATACTTTTTTATAGTCATCAATGTTAATCGTTTGATTGATAACGCTTTTCTTTACTCCCTTAGCTTTTTTAATTTCTTTATTTTCTAATGTTTTATAAGCATATAATTTTGCTCTATCCTACAAATTCTGTTATCAGTTTTCCAGCTGTTTCATCTTTCATTTTACCCAATACCTTTTTATTTTTTTCTGAATATAATTTATGCTCTTTTGGATAATCAGATGTATCGAACAGTTTTATATTCCTTTTCATATCTTTATATATATCATTCGTTTGTATATAATAGCATAATGAATCTGTATCTGTAAATAATAATTTTGCTTTTTCATTATATTTATTTTTTATATGATTATAATGAAAGTCATACATTAAAGTTTTACTTAATTCTAAAATAGACATTCCTACATAAATAGGTTTATCAAATCTCAGTTTAGTTTTTTTCATATGACAAGCTATTAAATTTTCTGAGAATATTTTAAACGATTCAAAATTTGGTTTATTTACTAATTTTTGAGCTTGCTCTTCATTTTTAACTAATCGTACATCAACTCTATTTCTTATGTTTTCCATCGTTTTACCAAACACCGAGTTGTTCATTAATTTATAGAAATCTTTTTCAAATTCATTCTTCGCTTCCTTTCTCTTTCTCGTGTTAAGATCAATGTATGATTTCATCCAATCGCTCTGATCAAATTCTAATATTCTATGTATTTTCGTTAGTTTAATCCTAAATTCAAACACTGTTTTAAATTTCTATAGTGTATGATATATTTTTCTTTATTATTCAAGTTTGGAACTAATTTTGAAACTTTATCCAATTTTATATTTTCTGCTGCTACGGGGTAATCGTTATGTAAATTGTGTAGTTCTTTAGAATATTCCAAATCAACTTCTAAAATATATCCTTTTTTAGATTCATCACTGATGTCCAAAACATCAAAATCGTTAATGTTTTTCATCCATTTAAAATTTCCCGTAGGCAAATACTGAAACATTTCCCAACCATACAAATTATTAGCATCTAAATAAGTGGTATCATATCTTTCTTGAATATATGGATTATTAGCTTTCTCATATCTATGTGTTATAGTACTGATTCCTCCTCTAATCCCCTTTTCTATCATTAACAACATATCCGGATCTTTTAATAAATCTAATTTTACTTTCGTTTCTTTTAATAATGCATCCCAAGATAACCCTGGAGATGTAAAATAACGTGCTGGATCTAATTTATAAGTATCTAAACAAGTTGTTCTAAAATTTTCAAACACATCCGCTAATAACAATGTATCAGATTGTAAGTATAATATATGGTAATCTTTAAATGTTTTACAATTAAATTTTGTCCAGATAGTCTGCGCATGTTTGTAGTCCTCGTTTGTTATATCTTCATTATTCAAAATATAAAATTTCTCTTTTTTAGGCAATTTTTCATGATTAAATTTTGTTATATCATCCATCCAGTCGTATGGATAAATTCCTTTACGTTTTAGTAGCTGAAACTGTTCATCTTGATAATATTTGTATAAATTCTTTAAATTTTCATTTTCTAAATTTGATGCCAGTTTAGCTAGGGACGATGACATAAATCTAAAACTATCGAGGAATCTCAACTCCATGCTTGTTGAGATTGTTCCTTCATCAACTTTTATAAACTGGCTGAAACTTATATAAGTTTCATCCGTTTGAGGAATTGCTTTTAATTCACCATCGGTACGTCCAAATTCTTTAACGAATAAATGAGCATCGTATTTGGATAAGTTATGCATTATTATTGGAATAAATTTAGGATTTCTAATTTGTAAATTACAACTTCTGTGGGCAGGTCCTCTATATTCTCCTGTTAAATGATTATGATCTCTTACTTTAAGATCGTTTTCTGTATATTCTCTTTTACATACATAACAACGGTTTGTATTTTCATGATTTAATTTTTCTTCTGGAGTTAAATTCATTGGTTTGTTTATTCTCAATAATTCATAAATTCTTTTTGATTCTGAAATTAAATATTCTACAAACGTTTTAGGCGCTTCATTGCCTTCATATATTTCGAGCTTTGAATATTCATCTACATCACATTTCGTATAACAACACCAACTGTTTGGTTGATGTTTCTGTAAGTTAATGGTATAAGATTCTTTAGGATCTGGCTGACTCGTATGTATCTTTTGTAAGGTGCTTTCAAAATCTGCATATATAACAAATGGATGTCTGAATTGTTTATAATACAGTTTAAATTGAACTTGACCTTCTGATAATTCCATTCTCACCGGTTTATGAATACTACATTCTGGTAAATGATTATCTAATAATTCTTTTTTATAAAAACTATGTAAACAGAATCGACATGGATAAGTTTTCTCTTTATGCTTTTTATCTATGAATGGACTCAAATGTTTCATCAGTATATAATGCGTATTTTTATCATTTGATATTAAAAGTAAATCAACATGTTTAGTTTTCTCAACTTTTGTAATTCTTAAAGGATATATATCTTTCTCATCTAGTCCAAACACGTTAACTGACACATCGTTCTGATTTTCAAATTTATTAATCTGTTTTAATTGAACTGGAAATTCTATTCCTTTCCAATTATATTTTTCTGATTCCAGCTTTACTCTATTAGATATTCTGTTATTATTATGACCTTCATCTAAACAATCAGATCTGGCTATACACCATTTAAAACATTCATTGTCCTTTTTGTTTTGAATATTTATTAATCCGAATTTTGGGTTCTTATATTTTGATGGAGTTTCAATATATGAAGAAGCTCTTAATGGTTTATATTTTGCTATCTTTATTTCAAAATCTAAAAGTTTATTTATTATCCATCCTGACCCTTCTCTTGTAAATTTACATATTTTTTCTTCAATTTTATTGATCATTTCATGAATAGTATCTTTTATTTGAGAATTATTTGTTATACTTGTCATGGAACCGCTATTAAACCAATTTTGAATCGTTTGTTTTCTTCCATCAGGTAAATATTTATAAAATTCGACAAAAATAGAGAGACTCAGTTTTAAATTTTCCCAATTTTGTTCTTCAATTTTTTTCTGAATTATACTTATCATATTATTAATATACATCCTCGGATCAATTAATTTTATATTGGTATAACAATAGGCTTTAAAATTACCTTGAATTCCTTCTCGACAATTTTTATAATCACATTGCATTGAATTTCTTTGATGAATCTTACTTTTCTCGTGTATTTTAAGGTTTAGAACACTTTTATTTACACATTGAGCATAATTTCTTTTTATCATCAAAATAATTCAAATTAAGCAATGAATTTTTTTGATGAATCTTACTTTTCTCGTGTATTTTAAGGTTTAGAACACTTTTATTACACATTGAGCATAATTTCTTTTTATCATCAAAATAATTCAAATTAAGCAATGATTGATTTGTATTATTTTTATCATCAAAATAATTCAAATTAAGCAATGATTGATTTGTATTTTTCATATTACAGATCTCACAAGTTGTTCTTTTTTATTTGAATTTTTTTAATTAATAAGTCAATTTTTGGATTTGGCTCATTCTCAGATCTTACCATTTTATTATAGGATTTTTTTTTATTATAAGTCAATTTTTGATTTTGCTCATTCTCAGATCTTGCCATTTTATTATAGATTTTTTTATTATAAGTCAATTTTGGATTTTGCTCATTCTCAGATCTTGTCATTTTATTATAGATTTTTTTATTATAAGTCAATTTTGGATTTTCGTTATTCTTGAATTTCATAATTTTTTCGAGCTTTGATTTTAAAATAGGGACTAATTTTTCTTCTAATTTTTTTATTCTTCTTGAAAAACGCTCTTTATCTAAAATTATAGAAGTTAGCCCATCATTTGTTCTATCATAATTATCCATCTCGAAAATATAATTATTTTGTGAAAAGGTGACTTTCTTTTTATATTTGCTCATTTTTTATTTCCTTATTTATTATAGAAGAAATAAAAAAATATTATATTTCCCTAAAACTCATCGAGTTCTTCAATTTTGCTCTCTTTAAAATTTTCTCTTATCTCTGTATTTTTAAAATTATTTTTGATAACTTTTTTTCTACTAAAAATACCTTAAAAATAATAACAGATTCGGATTCCTCGTACTTGGAAACCTATAAATCCATACCTTATTTATCTTTATATGTTAAGTAGAACCAGATATTTAACATTTAACAATTGAAAATGTATTTTTCGAATCCGTAGATTTTTTTCCTGGAATTCTGGAAAAAATCCTGGAATGAAAAAAACGGTTTTTTTTAACGAATTTAGAAATTTTTTTCACTTTTCATATGTAGAATATGTAAATTCGAAAAGTTGTCAGAGCAGATTTTTTAAACTAACTTCTTTTTAAGGTAAAATCAATTTTTCATTTTTTACAATGTTATAAAAATTATTATTATTATTATTATTATTATTATTATTATTATTATTATTATTATTATTATTATTATTATTATTATTATTATTATTATTATTATTATTATTATTATTATTATTATTATTATTATTATTATTATTTTATTATTATTATTATTATTATTATTATTATTATTATTATTATTATTATTAGCAAAGCGAGGTCCTCTAGTTTTCCGCTCTTGAGCGGAAAAAATTCTTACAGAACATCTTTTAAAAAACCTTTCCTCCATCAAGATTTGAACCGGGGGTTTGAAGTTGTAACCCGTCATGTAGCTGACTGAGCTACCAGCACTTCTCGAGCCTAAAATTTAATAGTTCTAGTGACTTTAAATTTAAGACCGTTCTTATATATTTCTTCCAGAATGTTCTAGAACATTCTGTAATCCTTTCATTGTAAGTTTTTAAAAAGACGTGTTAGTTCTGATACGATGGCTTCTCAAAGAGGAGGTGCAAGTCAGATAGCTAAAGATTTTAAAAATTATTCAAAATATACAATGTTTTTACAGATTTATTAGTTAAACTGATGGAAAAAAATATAAAGAACTTTATTGAAATTAATAAAGAAATGAAGCAAACTTTTTAAAAGTGAAATTAATAAAAGCAATAAAGAAAAAAGAAGAAACAAAAATAAAATACTTAGG
>JABUQX010099686.1:20000-22500 GCA_015478945.1 Trachelipus rathkii
TTTGAATGAAGATATGCTGTAATCTGTCATAATAGATATTGATATTTCTACAGGTGAGTAGCGCAGCGTTCAGTAGAAGTGCTTAAGGATTTTGCGATTTTGTCGAGATCTGTGTATAAACAGCAGTAGTATGGGTGGATATTGAGCACACCAAAATGAAGGCGATCTTGTTGTGACCTTTTTTGACGCTTGACCTTTTTTTGAAGCCCAAATTTTTCCTGCCGCTTGACCTTTTGCCTTGACCCTTTTTGGGCCTTGGCTTTTTGGCGCCCTTTCGAAAGAAAGGGCGCGCTGCAAACGGTTTGCGTTAAGCAAGCCTTTTATCGTAGTGCCCCCCTATTTTGGCCCCCTTTACGGACTTAGCTACATACATAGAAATAACAAAAATAACAAATAGTTCTTCTCTTGGATAGGCATATTTGCGGCCCTTCAAAATCATTTTTAGGTTATTTATTTAAAAATATGTACGTAATATCAAGTACATTTGAATTATTTTTGACAATGAGATATATGTCTGTAACACACTAATAACAAATTAGATATAACAAAATAACAAAATAAGTTCTGTGCCCTCTGCTAGCATCAGTTATTTTTATTAATTAATTCATTCTAGTTTTTTATTTTAAAAAGTACAATTATTTCACTTACATTTGAAATAATATTTTGACCTGGTATTAGGCCTAAACCGCCCCGGGGTTATACAAAAAGGTTTATCCTAAATTTAGGCCTAAAGTAGTTATTTCTCACGTTTACAAGAGAGGTCAGTTTCGTATTGTAAGGAAGTGCGTGAATTGTTGTGTTTTCTGCGTGTTGGATTGTATAGTTTAAATAACAATAAATAATAAAAAAAAAACGTGTTATTTGTCTAAACTTTGATATATTTTTAGTTAACAATTGAGCTAATTTATTGTTTTTAAGTTAATAATTGTTATTTTTTTTAAATAAAAAACCTAGAATGATTGTTAATAATAATACAGTGTAATATTAGTTGAGATAGAACTTATTTGTTATTTTGTTATTTTTATACTTATTACATGGCTAAAGATGATGTAAAGCAGTAAGTCAATAGAACAAAACGTGGCATAGCTTGGTGTAGAGGGGTGCTAGGGGCTTGCCTTAACTGATTAACTGATTTATTGCTTTATAAGGTACTGTAACAATTATTTTTTAATAAAATTTCAATAAATTTTAGTAAAAAATTATTTTAAAAATTGATAGTTATAAAATTTTAAAAAGAAATAGTATAATAATAATATTAATAAATTCTTTGTTCAATAGATAATGATCATGATTTTATTATGAGACAGATATACAGAACAGATAAATTTAGTAATAGATTGACAGGATAAATAATGTACGTGTTTAATTAAAACATAAATGTTTTAATATAAATTATACGTTGGGTGTGTGTAAGTGTGTGTGTGTATGGTGTGTGTGTGTGTGTGTGTGTGTGTATCTGGGTGTGTGTAAGTGTGTGCGGGTGTGTATCTGGGTGTGTGTAAGTGTAAGTGTAAGTGTCTATGGGTGAGTGTAAGTGTATATGAGTGTAAGTGTCTATGGGTGAGTGTAAGTGTATATGAGTGTAAATGTCTATGGGTGAGTGTAATGTAAGTGGTCTATGGGAGAGTGTAAGTGTAAGTGTCTATGGGAAGAGTGTAAGTGTCTTGAGTTGGTGTAAGTGTAAGTGTGTAATAGATTGTCATTTAGTGTGTGTTAAATAATAGACATGAAGTAAATGAAATAATAATATAAAAAGTAAAAATAAAAATTTTATATATATAATATATAAAATTAGGGTGGGCCAAAATTTAATTAAAATAATTAAATAATTAAAATAAAATAATTAAAATAAAATAATAAAAAAAAAATAATAAAAAAAAAATAATAAAATTAAAATAATAATAATAAAATAAAAATAATAATAAAAATAATAATAAAAATAAATAAAAAGTATTAAAACAAAATAAAAAACATAATGTTAATAAAATATATTGAGTTAAAAGCAGTAAAACAATATGAGTTAAAGCAGTAAAGCATGAGTTAAGCAGTAAAACATATGAGTTAAAGCCATGTAAATGATTAATTATAAGCAGTAAAGCAGTAAAAACAAAAGCATACTAATCCCCTTTGTTGCTAGGTACACCATCTAATTGATTTACTGATTTACTGTTTAAGGTATGTAATGTTAATAATATATGAGTTAAAGCAGTAAAACATATGAGTTAAAGCAAAGTAAAGCAGTAAAACAAAAGCATACTAATCCCCTTGTTGCTATGTAACACCTCTATTGATTTACTGATTTACTGCTTTAAGGTATGTAAATGTAATAATAAATTATATGAGTTAAAGCAGTATAACAATATGAGTTAAAGCAGTAAAGCAGTAAATTACAAAAGCATTACTAATCGCCCTTGTTGCTATGGTAGTACACCTCTATTGATTTCTGATTTACTGCTTTTAAGGTATGTAATGTTAATAAATATTGAGTTAAAGCAGTAAA
>JABUQX010099686.1:30000-32112 GCA_015478945.1 Trachelipus rathkii
TTAATTTTTCCTTCTCTATTGTTTTAATTTTACATCAGTAGATATTTTTTAAAAATCAACTTCATAATTATATTATCATCTTCAATATTTTAGTTTAAGTAAGCTGATTCGTACATTTAGTTTTCATTCCTATTTCTTTATTTTTTTGTTTCTTCTTTTTTTCTTTATTGCTTTTATTAATTTCACTTTTAAAAAGTTGCTTCATTTCTTTATTAATTTCAATAAGTTCTTTATATTTTTTATCATCAAGTTTAACTAATAAATCTGTAAAAACATTTATATCTTTTGAATAATTTTTAAAATCTTTAGCTATCTGACTTGCACCTCCTCTTTGAGAAGCCATCACACCAAAACTAACACGTCTTTTTTAAAAACTTGCAATGAAAGGATTATAGAATGTTCTAGAACATTCTGGAAGAAATATATAAGAACGGTCTTAAATTTAAAGTGATCCAAGCACTTACTTCTTAGTGCCTCTATAGCCGAGTGGATAGAGGGTTGGATTAGAGAATAAAGTTTCTGGTTCAAATCTTGATGGAGAGAAGGTTTTCTAATTTAAAGATGTGTTGTAAGAAATTTTTCCGCTCAAGAGCGGAACTAGACGATCTCGCTTTGCTTATCAATAATAATAATAATTAATAATAATAATAATGAATTAATTAATAATAATAATAAATAATAATAATATAATAATAATAATAATAATAATAATAATAATAATAATAATAATAATAATAATAATAATAATAATAATAATAACAGAAAATAATGAAATTAGGTAAAATTTACAGGAAATCAAAATTATAGGTTTCATTAAAATAATATCATATACCAAGTTTCATTTAAATATATTAAAACTTTTATTTTGAAGAACCTTTTATTTTTTGAAGAACAGAAAGTCCATAGAAAAATGTTTTATGAAAAATCCACGGATGTTAAATATTTTTTCCATATTTTTAAAAATTTTAAATGCTAATATTTGTTCTTTTAATCATAGAAAAGATATAGTGATGATATTGATTATATAGTTTTCTGATGTACGAGGATTTCGAAATTGGATAGAATTTTGGAAAATAGGCTTTCTTAGGAGTATTTGGTAAAGGTACTTTTAAAAAATTATTGCGATGGAAAAAGTTACATGAGAGCAAAATGGAAACAATGTAAGAGTTTTAGGAAAATATAATATTTTTTTAATTTCTTTCTATAATAAATAAGGATAAAAAATGAACAAAAATAAAAGAAAGTCACTTTTAACAAAATAGATAAGATTTTTGAGTATGGATAATTATAGATAGAAAACGTGAGCTAACTTCTTAAATTTTAGATAAGACACGTTTTTCAAGAAGAGATAAATAAAATTTTTAGAAGAAAATTAGCTCCTTTTTTAAAATCAAAGGACGAAAAAATTATGAATATCAAATTAACGAAAATCCCAAAATTGATTATAATAAAAAATCTCAATAATAAAATGACAAGATCTGAGAATGAGCAAAATCTCCAAAATGGACTTATAATAATAAAAATCTATAATAAAATGACAAGATCTGAGAATGAGCAAATTTCGAAAATTGACTTATAATAAAAAAATCTATAATTAAAATGACAAGATCTGAGAATGAGCAAAATCTAAAATTGACTTATAATAAAAAAATCTATAATAAAATGACAAGATCTGAGAATGAGCAAAATTCAAAATTGACTTATAATAAAAAAATCTATAATAAAATGACAACTTGTGAGATCTGTAATACTAAAATTAAAAATTTTAAAATTCATATAAGAATTAATAAACATATGAAAAATACAAATAATCATTACTTAATTTGAATTGTTTTGATGATAAAAAGAAATTATGCTCAATGTGTAATAAAAGCGTTCTAAACCTTAAAATTCGCGAAAAGTCAATGATTCATCAAAGAAATTCTGATGCAATGTGATTACAAAATTGTCGAGAAGGAACTTCAAGGTAATTTTAAAGGCATACTTGGTATACAATATAAGAAGTAACTAAACAATATGAAAATTAGCAAATAGATCATTGATTAATTTGAATTATTTTTGATGAGTAAAAAGAAATATGCTAATGTGTAATAAAGCGTTTCTAAACCTTAA
>JABUQX010099687.1:0-2500 GCA_015478945.1 Trachelipus rathkii
TTTTATGTAACTTTTTTTTATATCTGATGGAATTTCATCATCCCAATTAACCTTTTTATCGCATAAATTTTGAAATATCTTTTTAGCTACTAGTAGTACTGGGCTAATAAATCCTAGTGGATCATATATGGAAAAAATGCAACTGAGTATACTTCTTTTTGTCAAATTTTTATTTTGTATATCTACCCTAGCTTTCATTAAATCTATTTCTGGGTCCCAACTCAAGCCTAATACTTTTTGTGAAGGTAATTTATCTAATGATAAGTTTATTTCTTTAAAATCTTTACTTAAGTCTTGTATATCAATGTTTTCTAAAAATTTCCTTGAATTACTAGCTACTTGATGCAGATTAAAACCACTAATTTTTAAAATTTCTTTAACTTCTTTATAAACTGCTACAGCCTCATTTTCTGATTTCACAGACTTTAAACAATCATCAACATAGAAATTTCTAAGTATGGTATCTTTGGCTATATTACTGAATTTTCCTGCTTCAATTACATTTGTAGTTTGCTTCATTACTTCCTGATTCTTTTGACTCTACCTTTTTATCTTTATCCTCTAAATTCACAGTGAGTGCTGCTGGTGAGATATTTGAACCATCCTGCTCTTTGGCACTATCTTTTTCTCTATGCAGAAATGTTAAATGTTGCTTATTACATCTTTCACATTTTTCTGGTCTTTTACAGTTACTACTAAAATGATTTGATCTGAGGCACTTAAAGCATAATTTATTGTCTTTAATGAACTTTGTTATTTCATCTTGGCTTTGTTTTTCTAGAATTTTGCATTTATTTATACTATGATTGTCTTTTTTACAAAAATTGCAAAACTGTGATTTATTATTATTATTACTACTACTTTTACTACTACCATAATTCCTTTTATTGTCATTATTATTATTCCATTTATTATTATTATTATTATTATTATTATTATTATTATTATTATTATTATTATTATTATTATTTCTATGGTCATTATTATTTTCTTTTGTATAAAGTGACTTACCTTTTTCACTTTGTAATTTGGCTTGTTTGGGTTTTGTACCAATGCCAAGTTCTCCAAATAGAGGTGTATTCATTATTCTTGCTTCTTTTTCAACAAACTTTGTAAATGTACTAAAGTTTACCTTTTTATTTTCTTCATACATACTATCAACTTTATATCTCCACTTATCACGCTGCTTGTAGGGAAGTTTTTTAACTATTCTATAAATAGCACCAGTAGAATTCAATTCATTCAATGGAGTAATATTTTCGCATTATTAATAGCATCTAAAAACAAAGAAAAATCTGCCATAGCTTCACCATCCTCATTCTTGATTTCATTCCAGTCTTCTAGCTTTTTTAGATATGTATTAGCAATAACTTGTTCATTTCCATACTGTTTCTCGAGTTTTTCTACTGCCTTTTTATAACTTATTTTTTCATCCAAATGCATACAACTTCTTACTATATTTTCTGCTTTACCTTCTGTATACTTAATTAAATAGGAAAGCTTGTTCATTTCATTTTCACATTTTCCTTCTATATTGGTTTTAAAAACTAGCATAAAATCTTTAAATTTAGTAGGATCTTTTCCAGTAAATATTTCAGGTTCACATGTTGGAAGAGCTTAATACTCACTTCTAATTTTTGTTTTAAAATTTCTACTAGTTTAGATTCCTGATTTTTATTTTCAGCTATACTATTTATTTTAGTTTCTGAAAAATTTACATTTTTATTTTCATTTTTTACAGAAGTATCGCTAATACTGAAAATTGGACTTTCTAATTTTTGTTCTATTTTAATTAGGCTTTGTTCCAGATTTTTTATATGACTACTGTGTTGGTACAAATCTAAATTTTCTAGTTCCCTTTTTTTTGCCAAGTATTGTTCATGCTCTTGTAATTTTATTTTACTTTTTTCAATTTCGAGCAACAATGATTGGGCTATTGAATTTTTTGAACTAGATATACTTACTTTACTAGATATATTACTAGCACTATCTTGTGGTCTAATCTTTGGTTCATATTTATTCATATATTTTGAAATATCACTTTTTAACTCATAATATGGCTTTAGTTTTAATGTAAGCCACTGCTGTATTTTATCTGCCTCTACAGATTCACTACAAGAATTTTTTAAGGATTCTACTTTTGTGTCTAATATTAATTCATCGGCTTTTATTTCATAACTTAAATCTAAGTTGTTTAAGAAAGAATGCCATAATTTACCTTTAATTGTATTTATTTTTTTTGTTATGGCAGCTAGTTTTCCTGAAGGAACCTTAAAACCTCCTTCTAGCTTTAGTTTCACCGATATCGATATCGATATCGCTCATTTTTTTAACTATCACAAAACTATTGTTCATTGAAAACTAAATATTTATCGAACTCATTCACTCAAAAAGGAAGGATGTTATTTTTTTTTAACACAATTTATATATACAGATATATTTTTATATTTCGTATATGAAAGTTTACCTGTATATATTTTTTATTTATTTATTTTATTAT
>JABUQX010099687.1:7500-29095 GCA_015478945.1 Trachelipus rathkii
TTAGTGGTATGGGATCGGAGAAATGTTTAGTTTTTTAGTGAGTATGAGTGTGTATGTTACCTTCTTTGAGTTATCGATTGAGGATAGGCTGGGTTAGAGTTGTGGATGTCTACCGGGGCACGTCTGTAGGGAGATAATCTGCTCAGCTTCAAGCATACAGTTTTATGAACTAACTGTGTAAGTATGGGTTCCCTTTACAAACCGGCAATGAAACTCTTAATGTGATTAGGTGAAGTAATAGGGTGGAAGGTCTTGTGATTAGAGTGAGATAACATGCAGTTGAAGCACGTTAAAGAGCTTTTCTGAAGGAAGGCATTTTAGAATGTGTGGTGAAACGGCTAAAACAAGAAAAATCTAGAGGTGTAGATAGAGGTATGGGACGTTAACCCGCATCGCTCGCAACGCCAGCTTGTGCCATGTTGGGAGTTTTGATGATGAGAGGGGATTCGAGGTTGCGGTAGAGGTTTGTTTTCCAAAAACACCGAAACTGGTTGAGGAAGTAGGAGATATGGGAAGTGGACTCTATGAGGTGGGGGATGGAGTTAGAGCATTTACAAAAAATAGTTTTATAAGAGGGAGGTAGTAGTCTTGTGGGAGGAATGCGGATAGACGCGGCTAAGGCGTCTATTGGGTAGCGGTGTTGCTGGGTTTTGCGGGGCTTGGGATCGCTGGGATTTCGTCGCCATCATAAGATATTCAAGTATGATAATGGACTGATATTATCTATACTAATGGTAATTTGTATGGGCGCGAGGAGATAGCTATGTAGTGATGGAGTACAGTGTGATTACTGTTTGGACGTATAGTAGAGGTAGTAGAAAGTGGCTGGTAAGTGTCTGTGGTGGGACCACGAAGGTAGATACTTGGACTCGGTGCAGGGTTGGGACAAGGAGGTGATGTAGACACAATTAGGATATGTAGGTTCGCTTGACATCGATAGCAGGTGAAGTGTTCTTAGGGAAGATAGAATAATTAGGTGTAGTAGTAGTAGGAGGGTTGGGAGAGTGCGATATGTAGAAGGTTCGTGATATAGGGTCTGGACTGTTAGTGTGATCGTGCTTGTTGACGGGTACACATTAAGGACGAAAGCAGCGGGGGCTAATTGCACTGAGAGGTTTCGACGATATATATTGTATCTGAGGTTCGTATCTGTTACAAAATTTACTTAGGACGTAAATACATGTTATTACTAATTAGGAGGATTGAGATGGTGGAGAATGTAATCTAGTCGTGTATGAGTAGGGGGTGTTAAGTAGTAAAGTTATAGTGAAGTGGTGATTGGTTAGATAGAAAGTTATTGTATTATTGTAGTTGGGGTATTTTAGTAGGAGAAGGGTCACTTAATTGTTGGAGTGATATAGATGTGTTAGGGAGAGTGTAATAATTATATTATAGGGGCAAAATATAGGGAGGTAGCGACGTTATAGTATTATAATTTAGTAAGCTAGAGTGGCGTAGGTAGAGGGCTGTGAGATTGATAAGGGTATAGTGGTTGTAGAGGAATTAAAGGTTGGCATCACGTGCACGAATACTACGCCAACAGCAACAATGACCTTCTTCAAGTGCGCGCGTTGCGTGAAGTGCGTAGAGATGGGTGAGAATGCTAGTTGGGTCCACGCAGTATGGGGTTGGTAATTAAGAGGGTCTAATAATTTGTTAAGCTTGAGACGAGGATGTATGGCCTGTGTTAAGGGAGCAGAAAATTGGGATAAGGGGTTAGTGATATGCATGAAGGGATTTGGAGGGGTTGATGAGCGGACTAATGTGTCGGTGATGGTAAGTGAAAATAGTTTGTTTTTAGAAGAAATGAAAAACTAACACATCTATATATGAGGAGACTAATTATAGGGATTCATGGGTGTTTAGCTGGAGGTAAATTGCGCTCTCGTTGCATCGGTGTAATGACGAAGATAATAGTAGTATTATAATATTATAAGGGTGAAGAAACGTCGGGTGACTCTAAGATTAATCTATCCTGGAGATCATCAATGATGCTGATGAAAGTGAAGACTATAGTGGGTTAGGAGCTGGGGAGGGGCTCGGTTGTATAGATATGTAGATAAGCAAGTAGAGGGGATGGGTGCAAGAAGTAGAGGTGGGATTTAAATGTCAATGCTACAATGGGTGCGTATGTGAGAGACTTAAACAGCTTAGGTTAAGATGTAGGGAGAAATCGAGTAGCTCGAGAAGCGTGGTCAAAGATACTTAAGGGAATTTATATGATAATGATATAAGGAAGTAGTATAGGTACGTGTGTAATAAACTATGGGTGTATATATATATATAGGGATTATATGTATATATAGTATATGATTATATATGATTATACTAGATATAGATATGAATGGTATATATTAGAGCTTCAGAAAACATGTTAATAAAAAGCATAGATAGGGTACAACAAGCTACAGTATTTTTCTCTACAAAGTTGAAGAGAGCATATATCAAATGGTGGTGGAAGAGACTCTAGTTAATCGAGTCCGCGGAAGGGAAATGGTGTTAATGAAAAAGATAGTCGATAAATTATGCAGGTAGGTCGCTTGGGTGGCGGCGGACATAGTATACTATATAGGTAGTATATTAAGTTATATAATATATATAGAATATGTGGAGTATAGTTGTGATAGACTAGATTAGGTAGCTGTGATTTGATAGGGATAGGTATATATTTATATTGTACTTATTAATAGTAGTAGATATAGTCTAAGTATGGGGCGTAGTAGGGCTCTATAGCTATAATATATACTATATTGGTAGAGATTAACACATCGTATATACGTAATACATATATAAGGCAAGAGTATATACTCGTGAGAGCGAGTCTGAGGTTAAACTAACGTACTACTTAATTCGGGCCAGCAGACCGGGAACTGGTGTAGGCGTGGGGATCGGTAAAAGAGAAATTCGCGAAAGGTGAGAGGTCTATAAAGGGGTAGGTGGCGCTTCTAGGGTGGATAGTCGCTGCCGGACCGCCTGCGACCCCCTGGAGCGGGACGCAGCATATAGAGTATATATATTATATAGTATATACTAATAGTATATATACTATTAGTAGTATGAGGATTACGATACTATATTCAGTATATAGGTGATTATAGATATAATGTTTATGATATATTAATGGGTATATACCATATATTATATATAGTTATTGTGATGCGTAGGTGATGAAGATTGTTTTTGATTCGGCACGGGCTTCAATGGGCTGTGGTGTAGTTTATATTTGTTTGGTTAATTTTTTTTAATTAAAACATGTTTTTGTTTATTAAGTGATGCCTGTTTAAGTGTTTTTAACTATGTATGTTTTGAATATGTGACAAGACATCTTGATGTATCACCTTATAAGATAAGTTAGTTCGTTTTAATTTTGATTTTGAAGGCTGTTTTTTAGGTTTGGTTATGTAACTTATAGTTAGTTTTTAAGGATTGAGAGCCAGGTTTTATAGCAGCAATATCCGTGAGTTTGCTTGATACGTGTCGGTTATGTTTTTGTTTTGCTGATTGTTATTATTGATTCTCGGACTATTGATCTTGAATCCATAGATTTTTGGCAGTTTACTTATTTGAATAGGTTATATAGATGTAGGAATCAGGTTCAACAATATATAGGTTCTTTAATGTGTTATTGTTTTTTTCTTCTTTTTTTTTGTATAGCGGATTGTCTGAGTGTGTTGTGACTCGCGATTACTGAAAGTTACAACAATCGATATTTTACATAATATCATTTAAGATATCTGAGTACTGTAATAATGGTTTTAGGCGTATTTTTACAATCAGGTTTTAATTTAGTGTATTTAATACTTTTCGAAGTGAAAAGGGAATGTATGCTCTGCGGTATCTGCGGTGTGAGTGTTGTGGTGTGTAGGATGGTGAGTTTTCTGTTTTTGGTATGATGTGTGAGTAGCTGAAGGATGTAGTAGAGGAGTAGTTGGTGTGGGATGGGTGGTATCTTGTTAGTGGATAATTATGTTGTTGGACAACGGCGCCGGCGTTAGTTTGGTTTACCAACAATCGCGGGTGGCATGTTGAACTTCTGTTGCGAGATGCTGAAGACGAACTCCTCCTAATAGGCTCTAACGTGCTATATACTTTTAGGCATCTAGCTGAACGGACGCTCAGACATGGCTAAGAAGTTACATTAACGGCGTCTAGAGTTGTTATAGTATCCGAACATAGATTATATGTTCATGATTTACGTCTGAACGGGTAAAGTATGTCGTATCGTACAAAGTAAACAATGGTCCTCGATAACACTGTCTGGACGGAAACTTGATCTCCAACTTCGAGTTCTTGATGGATTAAATCTGTCTTCCTTCTACATATCAAGAAGATCTTGTGTCTTCTGCTACTGTTCTCCAAACAGAACAGATTTCAATGCCTTTTTTGATTAACCTTACGTATCTCTCACGAAGAGCTGGTTACTATGGTTTCTGCGAGATTCAAGATACTGAGGTCCGTCGTATTTGAAGGGGATTTAGTCAATAGTCAGCATCACTGAATGTTGGTTCTCTTCATACTGATGGTTAGGGTGGGGAGAGGCGAATCATTCAATATTCTGCACTGTCTGGAGCAACGCTAATTAAGAAACACAGCACATGTGCGTCGGTCGTCAACGAATGTCTTTGATGATAGCATCTTGCCTATATGTTCAGTCACGTTGGCTGGTTGCTCGTCTATGGAAGATTAGGTAGAACAGTACGCTCTAACAGTGACTATCTGGAAGTGAATATGGGGCTGGTAATAGTAGAGTAGCACGAATCCTTGTATTGTAGTCTTTTATGAATGTAGAGTAGAGACGTTTTCTGTCTGCGGATGAGGTTCCCATATCGAAGGCTCATCTGTGCGATAGGGCGAGAGTTTTTGTCTTGCATGTTAGAAGCTCGGATGCTGATTTACTGCGGGGCATGCGTTGCTTCTATGACTAGGACTAGGTAATTGGAGTTGACTGTCTCTTGTCTCTGAAGACGCTTCCGGCTTCTGCCGGGATAAGATGTGGCCTGTGAAGTCGTTGATTGGGATGAGCAGATGTCAATTGTCTTCTGGATCGACACTTAAAATTTTTTTCTCGCTCAAGGAAATCATACGTTCCGATGTGCTTGTTCCTCTGTGGCACCTATGATTCTAGTAGAGAACAGGTGCGTATCGGCTGTGGATAAAAATTCTTCGATTGTACTACACTCTCTGCTAATTTTGTCATTCAGCTGAATCGTTGCAGGAAGTCTTCGACGTAGCAAAGACGAGCTGTCTCATTAAACGAGAAGTGCGCTGACCTCTATCGTTGGTTTAATATCTGACAAACCTTCTGGCCTGCTTGCCAAAAGCATCTATAGTGAACTTCTGTAAAATCAACCTTGTCCTGACCATGTAGTTCGCTCGTGTAGAGTTTCTGTTGTGTGAATGTAATACTCCTAACTGAAAAAGGCAATCTCTATCGCGGTCGCTGATTTTCTCATAAAACGATGGTGGAGTCCCTGGACGATTCTGCATCTCATCCTCTTTTCATCTCTCAGGTTCCTGAAGGTGCTCTGATGTTGAGCGTGTGTGATATTACATTTTGAGTCGGGAGTGCATTGGGCTTCGAAATCTATGAACGAGTATTAGATTGGGTATAGTGCGTGGTGTGGAGTTAGGTGAGACAGAGAGTTCGCGCAGCGTACTCTGGAGGTGTTTGGGGTAAGGTAGATATATGTTGCTGACCCGGGCGCTCGTCAAGCTATATTCTCTTGTCTCATACGAGCACTTTCACGCGAGGGTTGAGAGAGCGTAAGTGCATATGTCATGAGGGAGGCATATATAGTGTGTAGAAGATGTGAGAAAGGAATAGGGTAAGTTCTCGAGAGGCTCTGGATTCTTCTAACTACGCATAATAAGCTCGTGAAACGTTGTGAATTCTATTCTAGATTGATGAGAAGCACGCCTTCTCGAGATATGCGATATTCGACGGTTTGGGTGTAGAATGAATTGAATGAGGTGCTTGGGGGTGAGGGGAGTGGAGGCTGAGATTGCGGGGGGGTGAGGATAATATTATGTATTTGGGGTTAGATAGATCTAGCTAGTGTGTGGGTGAGGTGTATAGTGGTTAGGGGAGTAGGAGATGGTGAGATTGATAAGGGGATTCTTTAGTACTCAGTTTCTGGGATCTCATGTCCAACATTGCTTTCCGGATTCGGCCAGTTACGTGCTTTCGGGCGGCTTGAGGTTACTGGGCGATATGACTTTATGCTTTTTAACAGATTTATTGGTTTCCGCCTTAGGAACTACAGGGGAGACTTGCGTGTGGCGCTTGACAAGTATTCCAAAGCATTGATCGAGTATGGCATGCGTCAACTGCTCTCCAAACTCTCTCCTATTGGGTTTTCCTCCTTCTTTTTCGCTTACTTATGTCTAGCTTTGTTTTCAAATGGCTCAATATCAGCTGTTGTTGATAGGGGTCGACTTCTTCTCTTTTTTCGTCATTATGGTTGTTTTTCCTCAGGGTTCTGATCTTGTCTGCCTACTTTATTCTATTGGCTTCATTAATGATTTCTCACCGCATTCATCTACTCTATCCACTCATATGCCGATTAGACATTGACCCCCTTCATTATTCACTTAATATTCAATTATGCACCCTTTGTTTTCTAGAAAGTTGACCGTATCGTCTAAGCCTTTCGGGGTTTCTAGTTCTATCTCGCTGATCTGGATAAAATTCCCGATGTAATTTAATTTCTTTAAAGAAAGACAACTCTGTTGCACGGTGACGGAATGCTTCCGGGCTTCTATGAAGACCCTTTTCTACTTTCCTTATTTCTCTTGCCGGGTTCTGCTCGTCGCTCTTGACATTACAACATTCTGCCTTACTAAAAACAGAATAAATGTTCTTGGGAGAAACGGTAGATCATCATATAACGGTTATGCTAATGAGCGTGCCATTCGAAGAGAAACTGGGGATGGTTCTGTGTTAGAGCTGTGCGTTGAACTTTTTTTTCTAACTTCTCTAGTTAACTTCAGCTATACAGGGTCTCATCCGCCCTATGTAGATGTGTGGTAATAAACATAAGCTCGTCAGATCTGGGAGGGCTCTTGGATTTCAATCCCGAGCGTTCTTGAGATATATGGGTTCGGAGGGTCAAAAAGGCCAAAAAGCTTATAAACTAGCCGGGCTGATAGCTTTCTAGTTTCGACTGACCCTTTCTTTGTATTTGTAAACATAGAAAATGAATATTTTTATCGTCTTTTTATACGGTTACGTGTAGCGGGAATGCTCAAGGGAAGATCTTGATGCGATACGTTCGCGGTACCGACCCATTGGACCTTTAAGATACGTCCGAAAGAAGACAAGTGTGGTGGGGTATATTCGGCACGCGGAATGGGGAGTTCTGTTTGGTCGTTGATGTGTGAGCTTATGTAGTGTGAGCAGTCAGAAATGTGTTCACTGGCGGTGATGCTTCCTTCTTTCGTTATCCGACCTCTAGTTAAGCTGTGAATTCGTCTCCATGGGCGGGTGGTGTTTCTAATTTAGGTGCATGTTAGATTCCTTCATGTTATAATAGCGTGCTATTTGTGCTCGTCTGCGTAATTTTTGCGTAGTGATGAATATTAAGGAGGATGTTGGCAAGCACAGACCCTCCTTTGAATAGAGGTTATGGCCCGTGCAGCAGGCGTTGTGTGCAAGTGTAGGATAATAATGAGTATATTATTATGATATATATAATATGTATATATAGTTATTAAGATGTATATTATATATAGTATATAGTATATAGTTATTGAAATATAATTATATATAAGCACAGTATGTATTCTATATGGTATAATATATAATGATATATGGTATGTCAGTATTATTGGATGGAAGTTAGAGTGAATTCGTTGTGGCTGTGTGGGCGATATCGGGGTGACGTGAAAATTGCTTGGGGCGATAGCACGTACAGTCGATACTTGTAATTCCTCTTATGCGTACGATACTTCGCGTGTGTCTTGGACAAAAACTTTGAGATGGCGATATGCCGGTACTTCGCGCGATATTTGTAGTCGCGATACATCCGAATACCCAAGCTATCGTCACATTTTGATAGCAGTGATCATACAAAAAATGATATAGAAAAGTTTTTCGGAGAAATAGATTTATCTCTTAATATCACTCTTGATGTTGATAAACTTTTTATGTCAATTACGGTGCTTCTTCATCTGTGAACTCTTTAGTTTGGCCAGCGACAACTTACCGGTTTCATCAAAGGGCCAGGAAAAGCTAAATATTGGTAGAACAGAATAGTGTAATTGCTGTCCAGTGGCTAAGTTCAAAAACTTCGTCCGCTAGAAGTTTATTAATTCGACTGTAACATCCAGATGATGTGTTTGCATGTATGTTTTTTTGAAATGTTCTTGCGAAGTCTTTTGGAATCTAATGAATCACTTTCAGTTTTACATTTACTCATTGTTAATGTTAATTTTGAAAATATAGAAACTTTCAAAAGAGATATTAAATAAAATTACAAACAAATTTTGGACCAAGGTAAACTTCTTCAATCAACTGCAAGTAGAGAAGACTTGAGTTCTGAAGTCGTAGAGCGGCATAATTTTAAATGTACACATTATTGAAGGAGATAAGGACATGATAGGAATCTAGACGTTTTCAACTGACATGATAATATTTGAACGAGAGAATTAGAAACACATATAGTATGATAGGTAGTACTTAGTTATGTATATATATAGTATATATATATGTAATATATGAGCTATGTATACATATATATTATATATACTTATATATATATATGTATTATTTAATATTATTATTAAGTTATAATATATATAGCTACTAAAGTACAATAAATGTACGGATTGTAAAAGTAACCGTGATATTTCTCGAGTCTCGGATACACAAAAAAACAATTGGCAGATACGACTACATCGGTAACTCTTAGCAAAGTGTTGGCGATACTGATACGGTACACGTAAATGTATCGCTCGATAGTACCCTACATGTATCGCAGGTAACTGCCATCATCCTGGTTATATAATATCACTTAGTATATAATATTATATATAGTATATATATAATATATTATATAATTATAAATATAATGAAATATATATATATACTATATAATTATAGTATATTTTTATATGTTAATGATTATATATATCTAATATGGAATTGGCCTATATATAGTATATATATCATTATATATATATCATAGATATATATAGTGTAATATATGTAAATAATATATATGTATAAATAATATTAATGATATCTACATAAATATATAGTATAAGGTATATATGTTATATTATATAGTAGATGTAAGATTGTTGAAGGATCTTAGGGGATTTTAATTTCCTTTAAGGATGTGTTATTATATTATATATAATATATTATATAATATATATATTATATTAATATATTATATTATATAGATATTACTATAGTATATATTATATATAGTATTAATAGTTATATATTAATAGTAATATAATGATAGTATAATAAAACATTATATTATTGATAAGTATTATATTATAGTATATTATAATATAGTATATATATATATTTATATATTATATGATATATATATATATAACTACTATATATAGTACTATATATAGTATAATATATATATATATTATATATATATATATGTATATAAGTATATACATATAATTATATATTATATCTAGTATTACTTATATATATATATATATATATATATATAATTATATTATACTATAATTATATATTAGATATAATTATAAATATATATATATATATATATATAACTATTATAGTAGTTATGTAAATTATTATAATATATAGGTATTATTATATATATAGTATAAAATTATATTTAATAGTATATATATATATTATTTATATATATATAAGAATAATATATATATATAGATATTATAGATATATTGTCACCTTCCTCTTCTTCTTTTGAATATTACGGACCGTCCGCTCACGTGATCAATAACCCCGTTTTCTACTCCTTCGAATTCGCCATCTTCCACCCACACTGCATTTCGATCTTCTACTCTCTGTTTAAACGTCAAACATAATTTGTGTATCAACAGTGTAAATACACGAAGACCACCTTTACAAATCTGTGTATGAGCATGAGGAATATTGGTGAAAGTGTTGGTGTATAACAAGGTTCAGTAATCATTATTCCATCGAATGTTAATCAAAGTGGTGATAATTTGTTATTAGTTGTTAGGGCTAGTTTTCGTATCTATTTTTCTTTCCGTGTAGTAGACTAATATATGGTTTTCTGCGGTATGGTGAATATTCAGTGAAAATACATTCATATAAAATAGACTTTTTTTTTATTATACATTACATTTATTTAAAATTTATAATAAACTGTCTATATGTATTTTGGTTCATAACGAACCACGCAGCGAAAATTTAGATATTATTAATATAAAGTTCCCTTAATCAAAGAATGTAGGCGAAACTGATTTCTTTATGCATAAGCTTTTATAATTTCCACAATGTTAATCAATGTTTATTCTTATTATTATTATTCTTATTATTAAGTTATTATATATTATTATTTATATATTTTAATTATTATATTATAATATTATTATTATATATTTATATTATTTTTTGTTATTGTTTTCAATATATTCAATTGGTTTATATTTCCGTTAAATAGATTTCTGGCACAAAAACGTTGATGTAGTTATTCAAGCCCTGTTATTCCTGAGTTACGTCCAAACGTAACAGTGGTGACCTGGAGTGAGTGCTGACGTCGTCACATATCCCAGCATTCATACAACTACTTGGAACTCTCTCTCATCTCAACAGGATACACACGGATCCTCATTCACGAAGCGGAACCTTTTTCTAAGTGATAATAAAATATTTTAATAACATTTTAAAATTCATCAAATTTGTAAATAATTTTTCAGGGACGATCTGGCTTGGTGATTCCTATTGTTCAGAACAATAACTCTAAATTTCGGCCCGTAAAAGCGGCCTCTTAAACATTTTTTTCATTATTTATTATCTATTTTGTCAAAAAATTACTGTGTTTTTGGTCTCTGACCACCGTATTCCTTATACTGCAAAAAACCATTTTAACTCATATTTATTTGACTATTTCTTCAAAATATTTATTTATTTTTTTAAAGCAATTTTGCATTTATTAATAATATATTATGGTCTCTCTTGACGCCTGCAAACCCGATAACTCATGTCATATCGCAACAGCCTGCTTCAGACAGGGAATTATCTGGTGTCTATACTGGTATTGTTGTATATAACGATTTGGATCTAACTTTCCAGCTACTACGAGCTTCAGCTTCGAGTCCAGAATGAACTTCCCGCTTTAGGCACCTCTTAACTATTACTGTTTTTCCCGGTATTGCAGCGCGCTGAAAGACTATTTTATACTTCATTGCATTCCACGGCAACCAGCCTATATAAATCAATTAAGTCAAGAACTTTTATAAACCGTCTGGGGAGAAACAGATCTGAAAAAATCGTGAAAAAGCTTTTGATGGTGTTTCTTGGTGATCGATTGCCGTAGTTGCTATTATCGATATGCTCAATGCCTTCTTGACGTGTCCTCCGTAGGTAGTATAGTATGCAATGTTCGCTCATCATCTTCACAGAAGACTCCTACAAGAGATGCACTGCGTTTAGCAACTGTCGATCCAAATGTTCACTGCAAGAACTCGCTACTTATGCAGATAGAGTTTTTAAAAAAATGGCTCTGGTAGCAAATACCTTACAATTTTCGCACATCACGGTTTTCCCCGACAAGATTAAAAATTGAAACTCGGTCTCTTTCGCTGTAATGAGTCAGTCAATTGCATTTTCCGACAACCGCCGGCAAGAAAACTTTATATTGTGGTCCCCAATCTTCAGGTGTTGCAGAAACTCATGGATTAATATAGAATAGCGAGCTTTGGAACGGCGTCTCACTGTTCTCTTCAATACCCCTCCTTTCTGCTCAAACAACATAATCTCAACCTCAAATATCCTCAACTCAACAATACCTGACTCAACCTCAACGTATCCTCATCCTCCATCCTCTCATCATCCTTATTCCTACCTCCTCATATCCAGCCTCCTCCATTGCAATCACATACTTCTTCTGCATACAATTATGGTCATAGCCAATTCTCGCTAACACCACTATACCAACGACGTCATATCGTCGTTCAACTAGCTACTCTTCCGTCCAAGTTTGCCTCTTCTCCTGTTCTTTCAGGCCTTGTGTTCATTGTCCGTCACTAACCAGCAGGGAATTTGGAGAAACATCAAGTTTGGAGACAAACTCGGTTATGTCTTTAAGCATTGTAACTTCGGAAATTTTAGAAACTCAAGACCACCACTTCCGTAAACACGTCGAGGTGGTTCAAGTAAGCGTCAAACTACTTTTGTGTGCACGACCCATCCTCCAAACTAACTACCTCTCGTAGATAGTGGGAGCTGCTATCTCAGCTGTTCCACGTTCAATCCTCGGGAAAACTCATGCTCCAGAAGCATCGGGCTTTTTACGCGCTGCCAACGGTCGACCATCAACACTTATGGTACCAAACGACTTCATTTAACGCTCTGGTTCGTCGTGACTTTAATATGGGATTTAGGGGGGTGGGAAATAGCCCGACGCCACTATTTACCGAATAATAAAGGGAATTGGGACTTCTGTCCCACTTCAGACTCCTGAATCGATCATGAACACAATCTACATCAATTGAGTTTTGGAAGACACATTCTCATTACGTCTTTGTATCCGTTGCATCTGCTCCTAGTGGCATACATCTTTCTGCCATCTACTAATATTTTTGATCATATTAATCTCCTGATTTCCAGAGCTTCTTCTCTCATCCAAGTTCCTCCTGTGAAACAACAAGTGTTCATCACATTGAAAACTTACGGCCAGACCCTCCACATTCTCACATGCCGCGTCTGTCACCCGGATTAAAACTCAAAGCGGCAAATGCTAGAATTTAATTCTCTTAAGGAGAAGGGCATGCATCCGACCTTCAATCTGACTACGCTTTTCTCCTTTAAACTGGTATCAACAAATGGAGATTACGCGCCAGCGGCGACATATCGATGCCCATAAATGGATCACGAGCCGTCCGGACCGTTATACATTTCGTTAGATCATTTACAGATTTCTACATCCCAGTCCTCTCCTGGTTGTAACTATCTTCTCAAGATATCAGATTTTAAATTTTAAAGCTATTTTTTTCAAATTCCTGTGAACCCGGCCGACATCTTAAACTTGCAATTAATCACTCGCATTCGGTCTTTTACGAATTTTTCGAACGCCATTTCCGTTTAAGATATGCTAGCGCATTCATTTAACGTCTCCCTAGACTCAGTCTTAACGTGGTTTAAACCCTTGTCTTCACGCTTTACATAGTATGATTATTGATTGCAGTGCCTCTCGGAAGAATAACACTTCACAATCTCATGGCAAGTTTTTTTCCAGACTAAGCGAATTTAGGTCTATGTGTCAACTCGTTCCAAATGTAATTCGAGTTTCTTCCCAACTTTCTCGACATACATTCTGCCGAAGTTACAAGCGTCCTCTTAGAAGCATGTGTGCAGCGATTCGTGAACTTTCCGAAACCGTAAAACAAGGCGTCCTTCGTCGTTTCTTAGGCTATGGTAAATTTTTACCATCTCTTCTTTTCGTCCGCTGCAAATTCTCTCCTCTCCAGATCACTTCTAACAATCCACTGAAAGGATCTGCTGCTTCTGTAACTGTTAGATTGGAACGACGAAGCAACTTAATGCCTTTAGCCGACAATCAGGATAGCCCTTGCTTCCTTGTGTTACTTGTATTTCTCATCCGGTCAGCCACGACATTAGGAAAACACAGAAACCTCAGTTTCGCAAGCAGGTGTCTGTGCTACACAGTTTATTGATAAACGAATGGCGTCCATTCAGCCTTGCTTTTCTAAAAGTTCCAGCCGCCTGAAACAAGTACTAGGCATTTGGAAGAGGACTTCTCGCAATGCTAATTTAGAGCTAAAGCACTTCCGTTACTTCTAAGAAGGGTCGGAAGTGAAGATCATAGTCGTGAACTGGTAGTGTCGTATATATTACCCATAGCACCGATGCAATTCTAGCTCACTGTTAAAACAGTGCACTCGAGAAGCCGCCACTTGGAATTTTATTGCCCAATTCACAGAAACTGAATATCCGGCCATATAAAAGGAAAGACATCATTCTGCCGATGCTCTAATCACCGAATTGAACCGCTATTCTCTTTACCTGACAATTGATTTCTCGAATGTGGCTCGTTGCAGCAACTCGAAAGATTGTTTAAGAAAGCACGACTTTTTTCGCTACTACATTCATACTGTAGAAATTTTTGGTTTTTCGCTTTGTTTATGCGATCTCTCTTCCGCAATCTCGTCAGGTCGTACTACACCATGCGCAGGAAGGTTTTACCCATTCACGCGTGTCGCACAGGGTAAAGGTAGTCAAGTCAAGATGGTAACTTTCGTCTGCCACAGTCCTTACTAAAGGATTTAAACATGAACAACGCAGTGTCTTCAACTGGTACAAAATCAAAGTGACAGGCACACGTCGAGCTCTTCAGCAATTTCTTCACCTGGTGAACGTTACTTTGAACCAGGTAACATATTGACATAGTCGCCGCATTACTACCTCAAATGGTTTCCACAACATTTTAACGTGCATAAGACCGATACACACTCGAGGGTGAAGCATTCCTGCGAGGGGGGAATATAAACTTCAGCGAGACTATTGCTCAGTGCATTTTTTGTACAACTGGATAGCCAGGTTTGGTACACCTTCGACTGTGTTCCACAGAGCCAGGGTGGCAGTTTGAGTCTCACCTTTGGAAGGACATCATGACTTTTAATCGGCTCTAAGCGCCTTCGCTCTTGCAGCTACCATCGCAAGCTCAGGGCCTCATGAGAGAGGTTTCACCGGCATAAAGGCTTCTCTTATGGGACCAGGGAAGACCGACAAGTTGGTCGAAACTCTTCCCTTGTCCTCCGGTAATCCAGAACTTCGTAAAAGAAGACCTCAAGAATGCTCGACTGCTGACTCGCTCGGCTCTACCAATACGGATACTTGGTGATTTTTATACTATCCTTCTCGAAAAACTACGACGAGCACACCTTGCCTGGCACGCCTTCGTCATGTACTGAGGCTGGAAGCATCTTTGCACGGTCATCCTCTCCCTCCACTACATGCCTGCAGATTTGGAGACATGCTCTCATGTTTTTTAATTCGACACGACTCACACCGTATCCGTTGCAAGCGGCTATGACGGACGACCTTGCCTCGTAATTAAACGCTAATCCGAAAGTCTTTACATTGCGAAGGGAGCAAAAGTAGAAAATATCTCGTGGATAGGATAAAACCGGCTTTTCGACCATGATCCGCGTTGCTTCCAAACACTCTTTCTCACTTCTGCACCCGTCTCCATCTACATCTACTGTCGCAAAATAATCGACTTATGCCATGTCGGCTTTACATTTCAACTTGTTTCACTGACCTCTGCCAACTGCCTTCCAAGTATTAGTCACTCCTCGCCAGCTAATTCAGCGCCCCACGCTACGACGTCCCGCTCATGCTCCAATCAGACATCTCTCGCATCCTGCTCCATAACGAGATTCTCTCGATCCGAATCTATTCGACTCAACCTTTACCTGAGTCTTGTTCTCGTTTTCTTATCATCGCGTTATGGCGGTACTCATGCCCGGGTTGTTCGATTTCCCTAAGTATCACGATGCTCGCGCTGTTCAGAGGAGCCGGCACTTCCTTCTTCTTCTTTTTGAAATATTACCCACTCGTTGAACCGTCTTCAATGATCATAACCCCGGTTTTCTACTCTCGAATCGCCATCTTCACCACACTTGGCATTTCGAATCTTCTCTTGTTTAAAGCGTTCAAACTAGGCTTTTTGAGTGTTTCCACATTAATTACAATAGGAACACTTAAGAACTGTGTGCAGTGAGCATGAGGAATAGTTTGTGAAGTGTTTGGGTGATAATTAAAACGCTTCTTATCACTTATTATCACGAATGTTAGTATAAAGGTGTGGGGATAATGTTGTGTTAGTTAAGTGTTTTTAGGCCTTAGAGTTTTCGTAGTCTTAATTGTCATTCGTGCTAGTAGATAATTTGGTTGTTCTGCGGGTTATGGTAGAGTATAAGTAGAGGTGGAAGAGATCATTCAATAAAATTAGTCTTATATACTTAACATTTTATTTAAATTTTATAACTTTTCGTATGGTAATTATATGTGTTATATATGAAGAACGTGCACTGGGATGATGGATGGCATTTGAGAGGGCTGATGTATTTAATATTGTTATTATAATAGTTTCGTCCGTTAACAAAGGGAATGGAGGTAAACGAACTGATGTTCTTTAATGGCATAAATTTTATATTCCATCAATCATGTAATGCAAATTTGTATTATTATTTATTATTATGTATTATTATTATTATTATTATTATGTATTAGTAGAGAGATGTAATATATTTATTAATTATTAGATTCACACTTATTGGTCTATGTATATATTATTAATAGATTAGTATGATGATTTTGGTTAGGTTTATTTTGTTAATTGTTTTCAGAATATGTATTGAAAATTGGTGGGGTTATTATTTCTAGGTTAAAGTAGATTTCTGTGGTGGCGACAGAATAACCGGTGGTTATGGGTTATGTTATTTTATAGCCTCGCTGGTTTAATTGGAGAGGCGTTATGAGTTACGTCAAAGCGGTAACATATTATTGGATGGTGAGTAGTGTGTGGGGGTGCTGTGGTAGTAGTTGTTATTGATAGGATATCGGTGATATGTATAGCTGATATTATTTTTTATAATACAGTATATAGCATATTATGTATGATAATTAAGTAATAGATATAAATAGTATATAATGGGGTTTGTGATAAGTTGTGAGATAAGAGTGTGATAAAAGTATGGTATCAGGAAGTGGGCACGACGCGGAGTAAGCTTGTTGTTGGGTTTATATTAGGGTGGCTCGCAATGTTGCGCTAACTGGTGATTTTGGGGAGGGAGTGTCCTCAATTCTCGGCATCTGCAATGTAATTTTATCTGATCTTACACACCAGTGGTCGGCTATGGAGTGGGGGGCAAGTTCGGGGAAGTGTTGCGGCAACGTGTTTCGCATACGCTTCGACCAGATATTTTCCGGGGATAGCGGCAAATCAGCTATAATTGGGTTTGCCAGATCGATATTGGACTATTGTCTCTCACAGATCAGCTATACGATAGTCATGTGCTGAAGTTATAGAGGGCCAGGGGGCTGGCGGGAGTCGGAGTCGGATCGTGGTGGAGTCGTGGAGTTCGTCAATTTCCAGGAGTCGGAGTCGGAGTTCGGAGTCGGAAAATTCTGGTGCAGTGGAGTCGGAGTGGAGTCGGATCGGAATGTCCGCTCTGGTGTAAAAGGAAGTCGGGGAGTCGGGAGTCGTAGGTGTCGAAATTATAAAGTGGGAATTAAATGATTATGAGATGATTATTATTATTATTATTATGATTAGTTATTATTTATTGTTATAGTTATTAATTTTTTAATAATATGTTATTATGTTAATTGATTATTTTATTATTATTTTAGTTATTTGTGTGTTTTATGGAAATACGTTCATGAAATGGTAGTGAAAGTTAGGAATATATAGGATACTAAAAAACATTTGAAATTATCTGATAATATTATCAGGGGCTGTTTCATAGATAGAATGAAAAATAGATTGTGTGCATTTGAGATTTTGTTTTTTTTGAGTGACTAAAATGAAATAGTGTTTTTGTTTATTCAGAAAGTGTGTTTATGCTTGACTTATCTTTTATTTTTCTTTACTATAGATGTGAAACGACAATTTCCAAAGCACTTTCTTCTCAAAATGCGGATAGTAAATAATAACGTCCGAGTGCGCAGATTGAGATGAGGATTTAGAGTCTTAGTCACAAGTACTATCATATATATCGTAGCACATCGCGCATACGGCTTTACTCGCTGTACGGGTTTCGCAATAACGGCTCTCTTAACTACTCAGGTGTTGTGCGGAAGGAAGACGACGAATTGACGCTATCGTCAACTGCTTGCAGAGGGTTTCGTGCATATATAGTCATCAGTTTTCCAAACTATGAGTTTTGATGCAGGGAATAGATAAATAATTAGTGTGTCAAACATTGAATGATTGTCAAAAGTTTAATACTACTTAGGCATAACATAATGCGCCGAATGCTATGATGTTAATTTGATAGTCAAGTTCTACTCTCGAGAAGAAGAGGAACTCTATAGCACAGTTTTTGTTCATTTCTTCCAATAAGCCCATCGAACCTACCAATAATACGTTCTGTCCTGCTCAATCTTCAGTTCTAACACCAACTACATCACTATTACCGTCTGCAAAGCGAAGGCAGTTGTTTTAGATTCAGATGTTGAAGATAACCATGCATTGTAACTGATCGGACGAAGAAGTGGATTCTCAAAATAAGAATATTTGTATTGTAAAATTAATTTTCTATATCTTTTCATTGTTGAATCGTGTATTGTACGGTACTAAATTAGATAAGTATGGTTTAAAGGTAAACATGTGTGAATATTTCCTTATATTTGTGTTTTAGATTAGTGTAAGTTGAGCACACTTAATTATGATTAGCGACGTAGATTTGCTTGCTAGGCACCTTGAGCACATAAAATGGGCTTAAAATTGCGCTTACCGGCGTTTTTCACCTTACGGAGAGTCGGTCCCAATTTAACGCGTTATTGGAGGTACGTACTAGTAGTATTAATATACTAGATATAAATATAATATTATATAATTATATATGTAGTATATATATAATTATATATAATAATATATTATATATAATATACTTATATATATATATAAATATGATATAGTTCTATATTATAATTACGTATATATATTATCAAGCTAGTATATAATTTCGTAGCTGTCAGGACAAGTGAGATTTTCTTCGCATGGTATAGACAACAAGCTAGCACCTTGTCTTGTCCTTTTGCTGTAATAACTCTTGGAACAGTGTTAGAATCTTATGCTCCTAGAAGCAAGATCTTCTGGAGAGCTCTTGTGAACGAGTTTTGAGGCCTAATAGAAAGAAGATGCTAGTTCTACTGAAGGGCAAAACGCTCTACTTGAAGAGTTTAACGCAGAGGACTGGAAACGGAAACGATTGGCAAAAGAAAAGGTTTTTGTAAAATGTCAGTAGTATTCGGGTCAGAAGATGGTGGACCAACTGACAGGGCGAAAGCCTATCCTGGGAGTTGTTTATATAATATATAATATCAATATATATTATATATATATGGTATATTTTATATATATATATATTATATGTATAGTATAATAGTATGTATATGTATATAGTATTTATAATAATACAACATTTCAAAGCTTTCTCCCTGAGTACCATTATATTCTAGAAGTTTGATTGAATAGATGATATATATATATATATATATATATATATTATATAGATAATAATTATTATAGTATATATATAGTATATATATACTATAGTATAATAGTATTATAATTATATATTTATATAGTATACAGCGTATATATGCTATAAGCCTGTGTCTAGCTAGATTGGCGAGATATGGACCAACTACTTTGCCCAACACCTCTGTATTCCTGAGCACGAACATTTTCCAAAATATGATGTAATAAAATGTGTATATATACTTTGTAAATGAATATATAATATTAATAATGTTAATAAAAGAAAGAAGCTTCTGAGCCCTTAAAGGGAGAGGTTTGCTTCTCTTTTCTCGTAATGAGATCATGCTCGCATTGACAGATGCTCGTGCGAGTACATTATTGGAAGGGCATCTAGTTATTTAGCCTCTGCGATTCTCAAATGTTGAAAACTTTAACTACTTATCTGCCGCATCACAACCATGGATATTGTATTCAAGATTCAAAGAGTTTGCTTGATATCTGATCAGTTGACGAGTGTCCTTGACACCTTGAACAAGACTCTTCATCGCTTGCTAGAAGCTAAAAGAGCGTTCATGGATTCTGCAATGGTTTTCGCTAACAGATAGTAATGTGTGTCGTTTCTGCAATCTTTTTCTTTTTTCTTGGCTGGTGAAATTTCTGGATTAGCAGCATTTCATCACCATAGGGCATACTAATTAAATTTAACCTCAGTAAAATACGTGTCTAAGAAATTTTTGTTTATATCTAGAATCAGAAAAGTGTACTATTGCAGATGCCGTAGTTTTGGCGAGTATCGTGAATCTCTTATCTATCTAAGGATAGTAGTGGTTTTCTGTTCCACCTTTTGAAAGTTCCTTACTTTTAATAGCAGCATTTGGAAGCACAGATTTCATTCGGGATCTATAAGGAATCTCTCGTCTGAGCAAACAGAATTTTTCATGAGATAAATTAGTCCTTAGTGGTACCTTCTCAAAAAAACGGTTTAAGAAAGTAGTATACAGTACACCAGTGAAATCAGTATTATCATCACCTTGTTCAAGCCTTTGCCCTTATGGTGTTTTGGTTCGAAGCATATAGGGGAAGACAGCTTTCATTTATTGTCTCCATCCCTCAAGCATGTACCACTACTATTCCAACGACTGAACATCTTGCGTTACAGGAAAGTTGAGGAACTTTGTCTCATAATTCAATGATATGAAATACTGATACGAATTATCCCTCCATCATTTTTGCCGCAGCGATTCTGCTTGGCACGTGCGGCTACCGCCCTAACAATTGCTACGGATGCGGAATCTGCCACAATGCGGCTGCTAAGTTTTACGTGGTATTTTACCGGTGAATACAGCATTGAGGATTAGATTCATTTGAATAAAGTGGTATATTTTTATTTTTCATTCTTCAAAAGCAATCGACAGAGTTATTATTACTGAAACGAAAAAAATGTTTTATTGTTGAAAGTTGTAGCTAGCCTGATCAGAGTCGAATTTTGAATTGAACTGCTGAGTCGGGAGTCGGATGTCGGAGTCGAGTCGAAAATTTTTGTTTAAGTGGAGTCTCGGAGTGGAGTCGGAGTCGAAGAATTTTGAAGAGTGGAGTGCGGAGTCGAGTCGGAGTCGTAAAATCCAAATGTGCGTGAATTAAGGGAAGTCGGGAGTCGGGAGTCGGAGTCGAAAAAATTTTATTGTTATCGACTCGCGCAGGCCCAATGGTAATGAAGGCTTAATTTTCAAATAAAATTTAGCCTGTACAATTCTATATTTTATCGTAGCTCAATTATAAAGGGCACTTTATTCTTATAGATATAGATCTAAGCTTAACGAAGGTTTTTATAACAATGGGGTTTAATATACATATAAGTATATTATAGTAGTATATATTATATATAGTATAGATTATATATATCTATTATATATATATTCATATATATATTAGATATGTATAATAATATATATAATCGAATATTAATATAATAGTAATTAATAGTATATATTAATATATATAGTATATATATAGTATATATATATATATATATATATATATATATATATTATATATATATATTTTATAATACTATATCTTATTAGTATATATATATATATATATATATATTTATATATATATATATATATATAACTATATAAATTATATTATAA
>JABUQX010099688.1:5000-12460 GCA_015478945.1 Trachelipus rathkii
ATCATAGATACTTCTTACGGTGATTGGGAACCTTCAAAGCCATCAAGTTAGGTTGGGTCAAAATTGACCCCATGGTATCTGGCAAGGTCAAGGCCGAAATTATCATGGTCAAACAAGGTTAAAACATCAAAAAAGGCCAAGTCCCTAAAGGAAGGACAAAAATTACCGTGGGTTCAAAAATGACCCAATGGAATCGCCGTAAGTAAATCTGTGTGTGTCTGTGTATAAGTGTAAATGTAACGTGTCAATGGGTAAATGTAAGTGTCATAGTGAATGTGTGTATAAGTGTCCTAGTGATTGTGTGTATAAGTGTAAGTGTGTGTGTGTGTGTGTGTGTGTGGTGTGTAATGTGTGTGTGTATTTTAAGTTAGGATAGATCCCATACATGCGTCAAGTTAGGAACGAAATATGTGACGGGGTGGGCAACGAGTGGGCAAAAAATTGGCGTGGGCCAAAAATGACCTATGGTATATGGCAAGGTCAAGCGCCTAAATATGCATGGTCAAACAAGGTTAAGACATCAAAAAAGGGCTAAGCCCCCAAAGGGTGGCCAAAAATATACCGTGGGCAAAAATTGACCCATGAAGGACAAAAAATTAACGTGGGTCAAAATTGACCCATGGTATCTGTCAAGCTTTGGAGCAAAGGGGAAGGACAAAAAAGGTTAAGACATCAAAAAATAGGGCTAAGCCCCTAAATGAAGATCAAAAATTACCGTGGGCAAAAATTGACCCATGGAAGAAATTTTTTGGGGGGGGGGGGGGTGGGGGCGTAAAATAGGGGGGCAATACGTACAACGGTTGCTTACGCAACCGTTTGACGCAACCCTTCTTCGAAGGGTTGCAAAAATTAGGGTGGCCAAAAAAATTAGGGTTGCCAAAAAATTAGGGCTGCCAAAAAATACCGTGGGCCAAAAATGACCCATGGAAGACCAAAGGGTTGGTCGAAAAAGGTCAAGGCCCAAAAAGGTGAAGGCCAAAAAAGGTCAAGGTCAGGTAAAAATTCGAGCTCAAAAAAGGTCGCGGTCAAAAAAGGTCAAAAAGGTAGGGTAAATCAAGGTCAGTTTTTTTCCTCCAATATTACCCTCCTACTACTAGCGTGCAGGCTGCAATGCATTCACGGCATCATGTATGCCACCCTTTGGTATTCGTTAAAAAAAAAGTGTACTTGGCGTCTAATTACTCATAATTAATTTTTTACATTGCAAATAGCCTAGTAACTCTACATTACTTTGGCACATTTAAAATATATATATTGTGGGGATTATTGACCCAGTCCCAGGTAGCTGGGCTAATGAAGACCAGATCACCAATCTACATTTATTCCCACTTCCAAACAAATCTCTGGCGCGGTACCACTTTCGCTTGATTAGTTTAGAAGTGGCCAATGAATAGTGGAATATAAATTTTGTATATATATATATACTCGGTGGACCTCGTGTGGACCAGAGTAATTAATATATATATATATACAAACGAATGAAAAATAATTATTGACTCTATATCTACTGCTATATAGACCGAATGCTCATAAAAGAACCGAGTTTTTATTTATGATGAATTTGGGGACGAAAAAGTTTTATCGTATATTAAATTTAATTGAAATTTATTTTCTATAGTTGTTGAAAGTTTATTGAGTTTATTTTATATAGAAGTCGCTTTAATATTTGAAATTATAAAATTTTCATTACGAAGTTATTTCTGAATTTCCGAATATGTGTAACCACGTTATCGAACATGTAGTATAATTTTTATATCTTCGAAAGTGGACAGAGATGAAAAAAACTCTAGTCAAATTCCGAAGATGATGACAATAATAACAACAATATTTATTGTGATAACGATAACAATAACAACATACTACCAAGACTTTCTATAATTAGTACTATGAAAGCAATAATAATAATAATAATAATAATAATAATAATAATAATAATAATAATAATAATAATAATAATAATAATAATAATAATAATAATAATAATAATAATAATAATAATAATAATAATAATAATAGAAAGCAGTATACTAGCTACACTAAAATAAATGATGATAATAATAATAATGATAATAATAATAATAATAATAATAATAATTATTATTAATGGTAATGACTACCAACAATAATTATTATTTTGTAGGAATAATCTTCGTTGAAGACACAAAAGTGTTTCAGTGAGAAGATGAATTCCGATAATAACTTTGCTTTTGTTCCTCAATGAATCTAGTTCTTACAAAGAAGGCTAGAGACCATTTAGAACGTACAAGCAAGGTTTAATAGAGGGGAAACTAATTATTACTAATAAACAGAGGTAAAGCCTCTGTCTAAGGGAACTAACTTGCTCCACCACCAATCGGGATTAAACTAAGCTTACCAAAACCACTAGTTACAATTTATCATGCACGAAAATTGAGGCGTGAAAGTTACACAAAATCCGGAAAACTCGCTGAACTTTGAACATTTAATTTTCTTATTTTACACAAAAAATCTACGGATATATATATATATATATATATGTATATGGGTATCATCCATTAATGATTTAAAACCATAAAATATTATATATATATATATATATATATATATATATATATATATATATATATATATATATATATATATATATATATATATATATATATATATATATATATATATATATATATATATATGTATATGGGTATCATCCATTGATGATTTAAAACCATAAAATATATGATTTAAGCTTTATAAATATTTAATCTGAATATTTTAAATAAAGACAATCGAAAATTTGCATTTTTGATTTTGTCTCATTTATGAGGCAAATTCTGAGACTACGTGATCCGTTATCGAGACGATTTTTTAATATTTCTAAATAAATATTTATAATTTTATATATTTATTTTAATAAATATATATATATAAAGAGTAATTTTCGTTTATAATATTTAAAGGGGGAATGTTACTATAACATTTTTATAACAAGAATCGGTTTTATGACAACTCTTGAAAATGCAGATTTCACATATGAAATATTGACAAATATTTAGATTTTGATTTTTAGTTATTATTTCTAACTTTCTATTTTCTATGCCATTTACAATTTATATTTAATTTTTAATATTAATAAAAAATGATTCTCATTTTTTAGCGACGATACAGTAATTTCTGACCTACTTATTTTAATTGAAATTTCTAATTTCAACTACGACGAGATTTTTTTCTCTATGAAACATTCTTTAAACAAATCTTTAAATTTGAAATTTCCTAAGCATTCCTCTTATATTGAATTTTCTCCAAATCTTTTATCCTTTCAATTTTTCCCATTTAGCGTTTTTGCTTACTTTTTTGAGTGTGAGTTTATTGTTTGCATGTAACAAAAAAAAATAAACAAAAAGGCAGTATACATCACGTTGTGTACAAAGTGTGTTTGTAAATATTATACTTTTAAGCTTTCACCGAAGAGAAAGAGAGAGAGAATAAAAGATAGATAAAAACCTCGAAGATTTCCCTACAATAAAAACTGGACATGAAAATTTAAGACGAAATAAAGAGGTAGGTTGAAAGTGATTGACGCGGATTTTTAATATTCAGTGATGAAAACTGAAAGACTAAAAAAACGTGAGCCAATCGAATTTTAATTCAACCTTGAGGACTATTCTAACAGAAGCGTATCAATATTGTATAACAACTCGTGGGTCCACTTTTCAAGGTGACTTATTCTAACTGAATAATTCAACAAGAAGAGACTGATTTGATATACAACATTAAACACCTTAAAATGACATATGAACGAATCAAAAACTGAAGCCTTTTTTACTAAATATATCTGAAATAGGAGAGAAGCGGGGCGGATAGCCATTAGTGGGGTTCCTATCAGTCTTGTCAGAAGGATGAATGACATATCTTACACACAATTTCCGTAAAATCTGTTTTACGGAAGGACAATTTCAATGGTGCCGCTGTGAATTTACAAAAAAAAAGCATTCAACCAGCCCGCTGACTAACATCGGTAAGACGCTTCAAAAACAGCGCTGACTCTCTTAAACCTGGTGGGGGAAGCTTCATTAGAGGACAAGCTCATCATAAAATTTAAATTACTCGAACTTGGCATTATAAAATGATCTTGCAGAAATCTTGATTCGATTCGTCGGGATACATAATTTAAATGGACAGAATCGATGTAAGTGCAGTAATTAAGATATGAGCTCACTCAGCTACGCTCATGCTTTATAGTCCACGAGAAAAATGCCGAGCGGTTGACGATTAGCAATTAATTAAATAAATCCCAATTTTAATTATTAACGTTTAAATAATAAATTTATTATCAAAAGATAGCAAAATTAAAACTATATAATAAATAAATAAATTTGTTGAACGAACTAATATAGATTTAATGTAAAAATCATTAGAAGTTTACAACAGAAACTTTAGCAACATTCACTGTTGTTAAACTGGATATGTTTTATTCTGCATGCGGAAAATTACAATAATAATTGTAGATTTTTTAATTAAGATAATTAAAATTTTAACAAATTTATAAGATTCTGTATGGTTTTCTGATTAATTTGATATAAATTTTATTTTTCTAGGACGACTGTGAGTTGAAATATGTTATAATTTCAATGTAGAAAAAATGAAATGTCAACAGGGGTCAAAACTTGACCTTTCTATTAAAAGAGGTCAATGACAATTATACAAATGAAAGGTTAGGGTGTTGGGGTCAATTTGAAATATTGACACCCTCCGGCAACCTTGGAGCACCTGGTCAACGAAGAGTGGAATGGAAACTTTCAAGAAAAATGAAATTCTCAAAATCGAAGGCCTATTTTTGACAGGTAATTCGATATGTTTATAATTATGAAACTACAGCTTTAATCGATGTCAGACTTTGTCAAAATACAGTCCTATATCTTTACTATAATTAAGGGAAGTTTGAAAATTCAAAACGTTGTCAAAGAAATTTAAATGTAAACCGGTTTTTTTTTGTATCCGTTTCATTTTTCTCATTTTGTGGAGGAAGAAGTTATTATATATATATATATATACCTTATATATATATATATTGATATATACATTATTTTTTGGCTGAAATTGTACAATAATAGGTTTTGACTGAATAAGAGAATCCGGTGAAATTTTTTAACTAAAAAAATTGATATGGGGGGTGTCTCCGCCCTTAACTCCATTTTTGGGGTTAACAGGTACCGCAGGGGTCCAAACTTTGGGACTTTTACTATTATTATTAAGAATCTTTTGTGATTCAAGGGCGTAGCCGCAATATAAGGGAATACTTTACTTCTATGAGCCTTTATCAAAGTAACGGTTTGAATCTGAATTTCTCGGTGCAATTTTGCCCGACTCTCAGAGACCAATTTTTCACTTTAATAACTTTTAAATTTTTCTAATATAATGATATAAGATTATTATTTACAAAATTTTAAAAGGAAATAGCGATGACTAATGCATTCACAATTTCCTTGATCACGATCGCAAATCAACCACTCGCGAATCCAGTCATCAAAAACCAAAAGGAAAACTGGCCACAAGTTTCTTATATTTAGCAGAATGAATTAAGTCCAAAATATCCTGCATATCACCTCTCAACCTATCATCTCCTCTTCTCCACTTTATTTCTTCTCCTAATAAATTCGAATGTCTCAAGAAATAGAGATATTAAATGACATAAAAAGAAATAAGGTCATAACAATAGTATCATTATTAATACACATTTCAGCTGTTGTCACATAAACTGTAAGTCATTACTTCCATTTTAAACGATCACTTAAAAACCATTCACTTAACGATTCCTTAAGAAGATAGATAGATAGATAGATAGATAAGATAGATAGATAGATAGATAGATAGTAAATAGATAAATAGATATATAGATAGATAGATAGATAGATAGATAGATAGATAGATAGATAGATAGATAGATAGATAGATAGATAGATAGATAGATAGATAGATAGATAGATAGATAGATAGATAGATAGATAGATAAGTAGATAGATAGATAGATAGAGAGATAGAGAGATGAGAGAGAGAGAGAGAGAGAGACTCTGTTTGTCAGTCTGTCAGACAGA
This sequence comes from Trachelipus rathkii, assembly GCA_015478945.1. Lineage (NCBI taxonomy): Eukaryota > Metazoa > Arthropoda > Malacostraca > Isopoda > Trachelipodidae > Trachelipus > Trachelipus rathkii. Next base: position 11,072 of record JABUQX010099688.1, read on the forward strand.
GAGAGGGAGAGTGAGAGAGAGAGAGTGAGAGAAAAGAGAGTCTGTTTGTCCATCTGTCAGTCAGTCAGTCAGTCAGTCAGTCAGTCAGTCAGTCACAGTCAGTCAGTCAGTCAGTCAGAGAGAGAGAGAGAGAGAGAGAGAGAGAGGAGAGAGAGAGAGAGAGAGAGAGAGAGAGAGAGAGAGAGAGAGAGAGAGAGAGAGAGAGAGAGTCTGTTTGTCAGTCTGTCAGCTAGTCGTCAGTCAGAGAGAGAGAGAGAGAGAGGAGAGAGAGAGAGAGAGAGAGAGAGAGAGAGAGAGAGGAGTTTGTCATTCTGTCAGTTTGTCAGTCAGTCAGAGAGAGAGTGAGATGAGAGAGATGAGTCAGTCAGTCAGAGAGAGAGAGTGAGTCTATTGTCAGTTTGTTAGTCAGTTTGTCAGTCAGTCAGAGAGAGAGAGAGTGTGAGAGAGAGGGAGAGAGGGTCTGTCTGTCAGTCTGTTAGTCAGTCGGAGAGAGAGAGAGAGTGAGAGAGAGAGATAGAGAGATAGAGAAAGAGACTGCTTGTCAGTTTGTCAGTCGGTTAGAGAGAGATAGAGCTAGAGAGAGAGAGAGAGTGAAAGAGATAGAGAGGAAGTGAGAAAGAGATAGAGAGAGATCGAGTGAGAGAGAAAGTGAGAGAGAGAGTGACAGATAGAGAGGGAGTGAGAGAGATAGGGAGAGAGATCAAGTGAGAGAGAGATCAAGTGAGATAGTGAGAGAGAGAAAAGAGATTGTTAACCATTCCGACAGTCAGCAGTCAGTCAGAGAAAGAGAGAGAGATAGAGAGAGAGTCTGTTGTCAGTCTGTCAGTAGAGAGAGAGAGAGAGAGAGAGTTTGTTAATCATTCCGACAGTCAGTCAGTCAGTCAGAGAAAGAGAGAAGAGATAGAGAGAGAGTCTGTTTGTCAGTCTGTCAGTCAGTCTGAGAGAGAGTGAGAGTGAGTATGTTAGTCAGTCAGTCAGTTAGCAGAGAGAGTGAGAGAGAGTGTGTGTGCGAGAGAGAGAGGAAGAGAGAGTCTGCTTGTCATTTTTTCAGTCAGTTAAAGAGAGATAGAAAGAATGAGAGAGAGTGTAAAAGAGAGATAGAGAGAAAGGGAGTGAGAGAGGGTAGAGAAAAAGAGAAAGAGAGTTTGTTTTTCATTCTGTCAGTCAGTCAGACAGTTAGTCAGTCAGTCAGTCAGTCAGAGAGAGAGAGAGAGAGAGAGAGAGAAGAGAGAGAGAGAGTCTGTTTGTCAGTCAGAGTGAGAGAATGAGAGAGAGAGTCTGTTTGTCAGTCTGTCAATCAGTCAGAGAGAGCTAGAAAGAGTGAGAGAGCAGATAGATAGAGAGTGTGAGAGAATGAGAGAGGGAGAAGGGAGAGAGAGAGTATGTTCT
>JABUQX010099689.1:17500-20160 GCA_015478945.1 Trachelipus rathkii
GCTAACATCTCCCGTAAACCAACACACCCCGATAATAGGAAAACAAAAAAAAACAACTCAGAAAACTCAAATTAGACCACAACCTCCCACCCCCATTCACAACAATCATGATAACAGAAACCATTAAAACCCTAAAAAATTCAACAGCAACAGGCCCAGACTCCATATCCAACCTGCACATAAAACACCTCGGAGAAAAAGCAATCCTCCTAATCACAGACATCTTCAACAAATCTTGGCAACTTAACTACATTCCCCCAATCTGGAAACAAGCATACATAATCCCTAAACTCAAACCAAAAAAAGACCCCAATTCCCCTCCTCCTATCGCTCAATTTCTCTGGCTTTGCTCTATTAAGTAAAATGCTTCAGAGAAATTAAATATTAAATAAAATTTAAATAAAATACCCTCAACAGACTCAACACGGATTCAAAAGCAACCATTCTACAACCACAGCCCTCACCTCCCTCACACAACACATCATTAATGCTTCAACCAATCACCTTCCCACAGATCTATACTCACAGCAATAGACATAAACAAAGCATTCGACACCGTTCCCACACACATCCTTATTCAAAAAAATCCTCCACTCCCCCCTAGAAAATAATGACAAAAAATGGCTTTCCAATTTCCTCACCAACCGTTTTGCAAAAGTCTTATACAAACAACCCCTTCTCCCATTCTATCAAATTACAAAACTGCTTCCCACAAGGGGCCATACTCTCTTCATTTTTATTCAACTTTTTCACTGCAGATCTGCCCACCCCAACCCACCAATTCACCAAACTTATTACTTATGCAGTCGACATCAGGTCTTTTTCCTAACACAGTCAAGACCGTAAATACAGCACAGCACATACCCAGAATTCTAGCATTTATAGCAAAATTGTTACATCTGCCCACAGAATGCCCGCATCCCCCTTTAATTCCTTCAATTTTTACCGGCTTTTAACCACTGACCGTCTCAATCCTCCCTCCATCCATACATCACTCCTGAACAACAACCTCTTTCCAATTAAAAAAAACACAAAATGAGGATAAACCTACGACACTCATATGACGTTCCCCCCCCCCCCCCCACATCGACCAAATCATTCGCAACTCAACGAAAAATTAAACGCCCTCCGAACCCTTTCCCAACACAACTTCAGCGATAGGAAACACACACTCACTACTACCTATAAACAACTTCTTAGGAACAAATCTAACCATGCTCAGCCAGCATGGTTCCACAGCACTCTCAAATGAACAACAATAATTACAATCTTCTCATACACAGCCGGCTCAGAATTAATTACAAGTTGTCTAAACCACCCTAATCCAACCTATACATGAGAAACTCCATCTTTCCCCATCTCCAACACATTTGGAGATGATGGTGACTCAATTTATCAGAAAACCCGTATCCACGCCACCCTTGTCACCAAATCTCTCTCCAATCCCATCTCGACAAACCACTAAATCCCCGTTTCTTTCTTCACTGCAGCTCAATTCTATTACAATTAACAATATATTCCCGAAGGCCGCCCCCTCCCAATAGGTTCCATGGATTACACATAGTCCATACCCATCTAACAAGACATACCTTTCAAACCCGCCCAATAACAATTTATTAACACCCCCTTCCCCTAAAAACTTTCCCCTAGAGAAGAAACGCTGTCCAGAAGAGGCCAAATGGACTCGCCCGGAGTAGAAATCATGTTCACCACCCAACTCATGCAAATATAATTACAGATTCAAACTAGACAATGTCACCTCCCCCACTTGCACCAGATGTCACAATTCTCAAGATACAATAGAGCACCTCCTTTCACTGGGTTGCTCTGGCTCTCGACCGCCCCCCCGCGCTGACTTCTCTATATCTTCTCGTCCTCGACTGTGGAACGCGCCCTTTGGGCGGCAGCCGCTTCCTGAAAGCAGTGTGGCCCTCCAATTAAGGTGGGCCAGGGGCAGCCAGTAAGTAAGTATATATATAAATAAATATATATATAATATATTATATAGTATATTATATATATCATATAATATATATTATATAATATATATATTATAATATATATATATTAAATATAAATATATTATATATATATATGATATAGATATATTATATATATATATATATATCTATATATAGTATTAATATATACTATATATATATATAGTATAAATATATATATATATATAACTATATTATACATATATATATATATATATATATATAGATATATATATATATATATATATATTATAACTATATATATATATATATATTATATATAGTATATATATATATATCCTATATATATATATTAAATATAATATATATATATATATTACATATATATATATATATATATATATATATATATATATATATATATATAATATATATATATATAATATATATATATATATATATATAATATATATATATATATATGAATATATATATATATATATATATATATATATTTATATATATATATATATATATATATATATATATATATATATATTATATTACATATATATATATAGTTATATTAATATATATATATATATATATATACTATATATATATATAGTATAAATATATATCATATATATAATATATATATATATATATATATATATATATATATATATATGGAACAAC
>JABUQX010099690.1:17500-20000 GCA_015478945.1 Trachelipus rathkii
CTCAACAGCTGGACTGTTCCATTTTGAAACGATGATGATTCGGGGATAGATTTTAAACATGATATCTTAATTGATCCATTAACAAATTATATCATTCCGACAAAGTAAAGAATATAATAAATTGTGATAACTCAAAAACGATCAGAGAATTGCGGGCTTAAACTTGGCAAAATAAGCTTTTATCCGCAATCACCCTTTCGAATTCTTTCATTGCAGACAGTGATGGCACCACTTAACTCTTTCTTACGTGGAAAGTACGTACTCCGCGAAAGGCGAGTTCGCGGAATCCGCCCCACAATCGCTACTCACCCGATGGTTAAACGAATGCAATCAAAAACACTTGCTCATTAAGTATACCCAAACGCTTCAGGCCAATAAAAATATTAGTTCACACAACAGCTGAGGCAGTAACCAGTGCCATAATGGCAGACAAAGAAGGGAACTTCCATAGGCGCTTCCGTAGTATTTTGATCCGGCGAAGAAATATACCACATCTAGACAGAACATTAATATGCCATTAAGTATTGAGAGAAATATCGGACATCTTTTAATAGGCAGAAAAATTACGAACCCCAACACTCAATCCGAGTGGAATTGAAGACCAAATACAATAAGAAATCAATGACTGCCATAATCAGAATTCAAGGAGAGATTCGGCAATTAACTGCTAAGTACTTATAATGTTGATTCACCCCTGGAAATTAATTAGGAGTAATAGAATGACCCTTTTTTTCCGAATATAGTTAATACAACAAAAGATCATTGAAATAGAGTGGATACAATTAGAATGGCTCGCAATTAAAATAACATCGAAATCACGAATAAGGGAAGAGCTACAAAGCCCTTCCAACAATCACAGCGCAGAAAGCAAAGAAAGAAGAAAACGGGATTGGGTTCACCATAAGACGCCGCCTTCGCAACGGCAATAGAGGTCCAGGAAACAAACCTGAAAAGAAGGGTGGAAAGAAAGGAATTTTAAGATAAAAGGTAACGCTACCCATGACAACAAACTTCCAATGAGAAAAAGGTAAAATTTAGATCTTTAACTACCGCAGAGAGACACTACCACAGATACAATACATTCCAAAGTGTCTAGGAATTTAAATTTTGAAAAACAGAAATTAATAGATAACGAACTTAGTGATATAGAAAGCGGAGCAATTAATAAATGGAACAGGAAAGCAACTCACAGAAAGAGGGTGATCATATAAATTAGTGAAAATTTAATTCTTGAATAAAGCTGTTAATTAATAGCCACTGCGGGAAAATCGCATAGTGAGATATATAAAGAAGTTTCATAAAGAAGATAGTACTATAAATTGTATCAGTGATAAACAAAAGAATTGAACTATTTACAATCTTTTTTTTCATATAGATAAAGCTAAAGCCTCGCTTAACATTATTAAAAAGTTTTTGGTTTGATCGAAATGAATAGATTTATGTTGTAAATGTTTCTGTTAAACATGGCACGCGTGCCCTTTTAACCTGAAATCTGCACGGATTAAAATATAAGGATTATGCATCTTAACAAGGAAACCTGGAAATAAATCGTACTTAAACAATAAGGTAGAGTTTTGTTTTTTTCAATGGCGAGTGCATCAAAGGTTAAAAAATAATTGTAGAGATACTTTGTCCAGCAGTGCCAAAATCAGTAAAATGTATGAAAGGAAAATAAACCCGCCTCACTGGAAACTTTAAGAAAGTGAGCTATAGGTTTGAGACAATCATGCGATTATCAGTGGAAAAATGCCTCTTTGCATGGTTTAAATGTTGTTTAACCTCATGCGATTGATATAGATAAGATTATGTATGTGCAGTGCCCCTAAGAAGATCTAACATAAGGAACACAATATAAGGATGTATTACATGAATCCTTTCCTTACAGGGCAGTCGACAACCTGGTGATGGATTAAGTGGAAATTTTACATCCTCACTGTTGAAAGTGTCTGCGAGCTAATTGGCCCTTGACATTTCACCACCGGAAGCTATGCACCTTTAGTATGGGAAAGATGTGAAACTTTCAATCGTCTCTGTATGTATCCCTGCTAGAGCTTACGTTACAGAGTCTGAAATGAAAAGGTCAACATATGTAACGTCCTCCGTTGCGCTATTCGCTCAGGCAGCCCCTTATCTCGGAAAGCGGCATTAGTCCAAGTCAGATTCTTATTTTGGTCAAAATGTGAATATACAGGTGGGTTTAGTGAGCTCAAAAAATGCCAGATGGCCTCTGAACTATGATAATTAGATATTTGAGAAGTTCGCAGTGATTTGTAGAAAACTCCTCTCTAACAGAGTCATCTCCAAAAATAGAAAATATTTTCATGCCCATAGAATCTGAAAGATGCAATTTGTGTTGGTCAGAATAACACAGTACAATGCGGGAAAATTGCAACCTAATATAATTGCGCCTTATAATTAGTAAATATAACAAATTTAACAATGCCCACTGATAAAGGTGATAAGTTAGAATTAAGAGAAACCTTCCGGATAATGTTGAAAT
>JABUQX010099690.1:25000-29757 GCA_015478945.1 Trachelipus rathkii
TTATATATATATAATATTATATATATATATAATTATTTTTTTTTTTCTTTTTTATAGTATATATATATATATTATAATATATATATATTATATTTATATATATTATATATTAATATATTATAGTATTATATATCATATATACATAACAACTAAAGAGTATCATAACATAAATTTTTTTGTAGAAAATGTGACCTTAAAGTTTAAATAAGACAAAATGTGTTAACTTGAGCATCAAAAGTGTTCATCTATTACTGGTGTATCAAGTATTACTTATTATAGGAAATCTACCTTATAAATATATTAAAACCAGAAAAAACAATAGAACCAAAAGGAAAGAAACAATTTCTTGTGTTGTTTTTTTTTTTTTAAAAAAAAACACCAAAAAATCACCGTTTTTATAAAAAAACAGTTTTTCAACCATATATATATATAGTATATATATATTATATTAATATAATATATATATAGTATATTAATAAATATTATACTATATATATTATATATATATATATATATATATATATATTATATATATATATATCATTAATATATATATATTATATATATATAAATATATATATTATATATTATATATATACTTATAGATATATAATATTACTATATATTATATTATATATTATAATTATATATATATAATATATTATATACTAAGTATATATATGTATATATATTATATATATATTATATATATATACTATATTATATACTATATATATATATAATATAATAATATATATATATATATATATACTATATATAATAAATTATACTATTATAATATATATATATATATATTTCTATTTACTTTTAACAAATAATATATAATTATATATTATATATACTATAATATATATATATATATATATATATATAATATTATATATATATATATATATATATTATTATTTATTAAAAAAATTTTAAATATATATTATATACTAATATATATATATATATATTATATATATTATATATAATATATGATATATGATATCATCATATATATATATTATATATATATATATAATATATATATTATATTAATCTGCTATTCCGGAAATATATATTTCTATCTTTGCTAACTTGGAAAATTTAACAAATTATATAATTTTTTAAGCTCTACAATTCCATGCTATGTATTCTCGATTACTCGAATATTTTAAGAACCCAAAATAAGTTTTACGCCAATTTGAAACTTTTTCTTTTCTTTTTGCGAATAAATTCTTAATGCAATTTTCATTTCGTCGAATGTCATGATAATCCAAATGAAAATATTATAATATATATATATAATATATATATATATATAACTATATATATATATTATATATTATTATACCTATTATATATAATAATACTATTTACTGATATATATCATTATACTATTATATATATATATATCACTATGAAAAGCCCTATTTAGAAGATTCAGACTAAGTACAAGTACTAAACAAGTACTAATAATATATATATATATATATATATATATATATATATATATATATATATATATATATATTATATTATATATATATAATATATATATATATATATATATATTTATATATATACTATTAATAATAAACTTTATAATAGGCCTAATATATATTTATATAATATTATATATATATAATTAATATATATATATCTATTATAGATATAATATATATATATTTATATATATATATATATATATATATATATACTATATATAATTATATACTGAAAATGCCCTAATAGAAGATCTCAATATTTGGATGAGAAGATGTAACAGTATTTCGAAGAAGAGTTTGGTACACAAAATTTGTGAGGAAACAGTGAGCAGAAACACAAGAATTATTTTAGTAGCAGAAAGAAAGACTCTTTTTGCCACATTAGCATCGACGAGATTCTCGAGAACGTGTTAAGTAAAGTGTGTGGTTGTACATTATGCACAGATCCCCCTTTCCAGTTCGGAAATTATGAAATAAATTACAGTTGGGTATGTGAAAAGGGCTAGATATTAAACCTTTAGTTGTTTGAGTCTCAGACAAGAGCAAAACGATAGGATGAGAGGTTACGATGTTGCGAGACGGTATTCCTTGAATTCGAAGTTGTTTCGAAAGTTACGGATGATGGCAAAACCTATAAAAAGTCCACGCCTGCACAAACTTGCAATTTCATAACCATTAACAAAAAAAAAAAAACAAAAAAAAAAAACAAAAAAAAAAATGAAATGACAAGACCAACAAGCAAAAGATGAATTTGAACTAAAATTAGCCAAGACGAAAACTTATATTAAAAAATAAAATGCTAAACTTACTAAAAATCATGAATTTCAAAGCCCGTAAATAATCTGTTCGGGGTTCTCAATTTCGGATTGAGAGAATTCTCATGGGGAAGTAGCTCCCACATTGTTGAAAAAGAAAAATAAGAAACAAACCAAAATTGGCGGCTTGCGCAATATATATTTCTCGCAAAAGACCTTCAAAACAAACCATAATTCACTGCTATTTAATATATGAAGTATATATTATATTATATATTATATATTCATGTACATATATATATATATTATATATTATAATATTAGTATTATATATATAATACTTATATATGTATATATAATATTATATAATAAATATATTATATAATTTATTATACTATTATATATCATATATATATAATATATACTTAATAATACTATTATTATATACTATAATATATATATATACTAGTAGTATATGATCATTATCATCATATCAATCCACTTCTTTCCCCAGATTGAGGGTAAATAGGTGCGTACCTACCCCGCCAAAGTGAAAGAGTATGTAGAATAATTTGACGCATGTCGAAAAGAAAGCCCAGCCATAACAACCCCTTTATACCCTTAAGCGAAAACTCGTTGCATTCAGAAAAATCCACCCTAGGGCTTCACGGACTGCAAACGAACCCTCACAATGGCATATGGCAATGTGGGTTATCCCTGACCTACGGTGGGCACAAACCATCCCACAGCAAACCCCGCCATTCACTCCTTATTAGTGCACCTTTCTTCTCTCTCTTCCAAACTCACACTCCTTATCTTCATGCATTCCTTTACCTACTCAATCCAATTTTTCTTCGGTCTCCCAGCCAGTCGAATTCCCATCACACACACCACTTATCATATTCCGCTTACCAACTGACTACCACCTTTTCCTTTTCCACATGACCCAAACCATCTCAATGTTAACTTCATTTAGTCTCTCATTTCACTTCCTTTCTTCACACAACACAACTCCCCGATGCATTCATTCCTCATTTTACCATTTTATCAATTCCTCTCACACCTAACACACCCCTAAGATTTTCATCTGAACACATGTACTTTAGATCTATAACTCTTTTTCCAGATTCATAGTTTCGCTACTATACATAACACAGTAACAACATTACCCTCATGTAACGACCTTAGCGCTAAGACCACACACACACACATATATATATATAATATATATATATATATATATATAAAATATATTATATATATATATATATATATATAATATATATAATCATATATACTAGATAATGAAGATTTTCATTGCATGGTTCAAGGGGGACAGGGCTAGCAACCCGGTCCTTCCTTCTGCTTGTACTAACTCTTGACCAGCGTTTGCAATCTTATAGCCTAGAAAGCAGGATCCTCTGAGAGACTCTGGCGAAGAACGGTTTGGAGCCTATAGAAGAAAGATGCTAGTTCTACTTCAATTGTCGAAAACGCCTACTTGAAAAGTGTACCTAACTAGAGACTGGCGGCGGAAACAGGAGAGCCAAGAAATGTTCTCTAGAGTGATTTTAGGTTGAGAGTTTCAGCCCAGAAGGCAAAGATGTTGGATCAACTAACAGGGCCAAGCCCTTGCTGGGAGTTTAAGAGATGTTAATATATATATATATATATATATATTAATATATATATATATATATATATATATATATATATATTATTTATATATTATAATATATATATGTATTTATATATATATATATATATATAGATATTATATAATATATAATATATAATATATTATATATATATATATTATATACTATATTACTTAATATATTATAATATATCTTATATATTATATATATATATATATATATACATATATACTATATATAATATATATTAATATTATATATATAGATTATATATATATATTATAATATATATATTATATATATATAATATATATATATATTTATTAATTATATATATTTATATCATATATATTATATAATATATGATAATAATAGATGGTATTAATGATAAATGATGAGGAACCAAGGGACAGTTGATGGTGATGATATAGTAATAATAATGATAATAATTATAGATAGTGATTGTAGTAATAATGGTAAATATATTTGAATATATACTGTTCTTGTATCATTTGCATTATGTCATTTTATGTGTTAAAGTGCGAATTTGTGTGGATATTTATGTACTTTAGGTACTAAGTATATATGATTTTTTTAAATATTTATTTATATAAAAAGCGCTCGGTAGCTCAGTGTTTAGAGCACTCGCCAAACTACTTCTCTTCCTCCAGCCTGGCTTCATCCTGCTCGACGTTAAACGAGTACCAACCCTCTGCCTAGAATTAGGGCTCTGCAGTGAGCCGGTGTTATTTTCTGTAATATATATTATATATATATACTTATATTACATATATATTATATATATACTACGTAAGTATATATATATATAT
>JABUQX010099692.1:0-17509 GCA_015478945.1 Trachelipus rathkii
AAAAATAAAAACACCGAAGGTCTTTTTTTTATATCTTAGACAATAACCACCATACAATTGAAAACCTATATATATATATATATATATACAATAAGTAAGCAATATCAAATAAATTTATATACACAAAACAAAAGCAATGTATAATACACTCTAATATAAATATAAAAAATTTACACTGCATTTTACTCACCCCTTTTGTCAAAAAATTATTTACAAAAAAATTACCTTATTTTAATTTACCCTCCCATATTAATAGTAAAAAAAAACCTTTGGCCATTTTTCTTTCTTAAAATCTATGTATTTCCAATATATTTACTTCAATCTCTTTTATGTTTTATTTCCAGTTTATGTATCTCCAATCTTTTCAACTTCCTTCCTCTAAAAAAAAAAAGAGAAGGAATCTTTTCTTTTTTTTCTTCACAACTCGGCAAAACCTCGGGGAAAAGATTAATCTTCTGGTACTTGCTCTTTCCTTTACAAAAAGAAAAGGAAGGAATCTTCTTCAAAACTCGGCAGCCCTCGGGGAAAAGAAGGAATCTTCTGGAACTAGCGTCCAGTCCCCCCCAAAAGCTGGGGCGGTATTACGTTAAGTTTTGTTTTCTCTTCCCACAGTACAACTTAATCAAAAATGAATCAATCTTGAGAAAATAAAAATATTAATCCTTTGTTCCCAATTCGTCCGTTCAATATGTAGTCGGCTACAACTAGCAAAAATGAATAAATCCTTAAAGGCAACCAACACCACTTTTGACAAATTTTGAGGTTCCAATATCATAAAAAAAAAATTAATCCTTTGTAATTGAAAGCTAAAGTTTAAAAGTAACTTTTTCTTTTCAGTGGGTTTCTCTTCAATGGGTTTCAACTTAGCGGTTTTCTCTTCAATATTTCAACTTAGGGGGTTTCTTTTCAGTGGGTTTCAACTTAGGGGGTTTCTCTTCATTGCAAAATACGGGGTACAAAAAAACACAAAAAAAACGTCAGTCTGTCGTGCATGCAGCTTTTTTTCTCTTCTTCCTTCAGTAATGTAATGTAACTGGAAAAACAATACCTCCCATCAACATTTATTCTAATAATAATAACTAACAATAATAAGAAACGTAATAGTACTACTACTACTAATTTTTTTTTTTTTTTTGAGTGGATGTACAGGGATCCCCACAGCACACAAGAATGCGGCTAGACCGTGTTAGCAAACTAACGACAGGGGAAATTCCTAACAAAACGAAAGAGGAACATGGCTGAGATGGTTAGAACTTATACAAGATGTTCAGGTCCAAGAGGAAGGCAAAAATGCGATCACTACGAAAATGAGATGATTCGGATAAGATGTGCTGAAGGCGATGCTGAAGAGGGATAGTTAGCACGTCAGGAGTCAGGGAAAGAAACTGGCTCTCGAAGGGTCTGAGATGGCAACGCAATCCACAAAGAGATGAACGACAGTGAGAGGACAACTGGAGGAGCAAAATGGGCAGGACGGGGGACCCCTCGCGACATAAGAAACCCATGGGTGAGATTGGTATGACAGACGCAATCGAGCCAGACCACCTCCAGGAGGCGATCTTCCTACAGATGAAGACCACTGGTCAAGGACGGGGTTTGACATTCCGAATTTTTGGCGCACGCAGCATCCTCCGCCCACATGACTGCCAGCCAGAGAGAAAGCCCCCGACGAAAAGAGATGGAGAAATCTGTAGCAGGAAATGGCCAGCGCACAGGGGCAGGAGGAAGGTAACGGCACCCGACACCCTTGTGCACGCCGTTTGGCCTCCCATTGGCCCGTTCGTGCCAGGAACACCACATGGGAGGGAACCCAAACAGAACTCAATGTTGTGGTGCTGCGCTGGTAACAAGCAGAGGGACTGTTGAATGGCACAGACCAACGGGTTACGGGTTGACCGGTCAAGCAACGACTGGTGAGCGCTCCGAGAATCCGAAAAGATGGTATAATTACCCGCACGGGCGAAGGTACTGATCCTGTTCACCGCCATGGACATTGCTGTTAGTTCAGCTGAAAAAACAGACAGATAGGGCGGAAGGGATTATGGGATACAGTTGATGTCCGGAACACAGCTGAAAGCTCCCACCCTTCCTTCCGTCTTTGAACATCGTGTAAACCGGCCTATAGAGTCGCTATGACCACGTGAGAAAACAAAGGAATCCCTCAACAGCACTGGGTGCGCCTCCGACTTATGCAAAGACTGGATTCCACTGCAGAGAGCAGGAGGCGGAAAGACCCACTGTGAACGAGTAGAGGTAAAATCAAATTGCATGACCGCTCGCTGAGGAAGGTCGAGGAAAGCAAAGATGGAAGTAACAACCCCAGCAAATGGCCAATAAGAAGGGTTGTGACGAACACGCTCTATTATAGGTGTCAAGGCCGACGAGGTAGGAACCTGAAGACGGATGAACAGCTAGCACATGAGCTGCTCCCTCCGCAGGGATTAGGGCATCACCCCGGCCTCCACTTCCAGGCTTTTCCTCGGAGAGGAACGGAATGCACCCGTGGCAATTCTCAGACCTTCAGTCTGAATGGGGTCAAGAACGCGGAGGTAGGACTAGAAGGTCTGCCCATAAATGGCACAACCATAGTCCAGTTTAGCCCGCACCAGCATGATGTATAGGTGGAGCATGGTTCTTCTGTCCGCACCCCAAGTCCTGGAGGTGAGGTGCCGTAAGAGATTCCAAAGAACGGCGGCAATTAGCTTTGAGGAGAGTAATATGAGGAAGGTTACGTTAAGGCGCTCATCGAGCAAACAGACCCAGGAACCGCACCCTCGGCTCCACACGGATAGGGGAGCCGTAGAGACGTAACTTTGGAGGCAATTGTAGGCGACCCCTACGACGAGATTTTTCCGGAAAAGCACGGCTGTAGTTTTCGACGTGGAAAATGTAAAGCCACGCGCAGAGCACCAAGAGGAAACCCTATCGATGGCAACCTGAAGCTGACGTTCCATAAAAGGAAGTTTAGCTCCAGAGATGTACAGGGCAATATCATCAACATAGATGGAGCAGGCACTGAGGTAGGGATGGAATCGACAACACCATTGAAACCAATAGCGAAAAGCAACCACGGCTCAGTCACTGCCTGCGGCACCCTTCGTCCAGGCAAAACAACCTCGACAGCGTGCACCACAACGGGACCTGAAACGAACGGTCCGACATCAACAACTGAAGGAATAGGGGGAAGTTGCCCCCTAAGTCCCAAAGAGTGGAGGCTCCGCAAAACCCCCAACCTCCACGTGCTATCATAAGCCTTTCGAGGTCAAAGAAGACGGCCAGGGTCATTTTGTTGGAAGCAAAAGACTCACGAATGTCGTGATCCAACCGAAGGAGAGGATCCTGGGTCGAGCGATGGCGACGAAAACCAAATTGGTAGTCGGAAAATGCATGGAGTTGCTCCAACGTGGGAACAAGACGGGAAGCCACCAATCTCTCCATGAGCTTACATGTATTGCCAGGCCAATGAAATAGGGCGATGGTTATCGCAAGAAGTCGGATCCCAGGTTTGGGGATGGGGACAATATATGCAGTAGACCAGACAGGAGGAAAGACCCTCCACCCATATCTATTGTATAAGCCGAGAAGGAAGGCAGTGGCAGATGGATGTGCATGTCGAAGCATCTGAAAGGAGATGCCGTCAGGGCCAGGCGCTCCATCCCCAAAAAGCTTGAGGGCGTCTAGGAACTCGGCCCTGGTGAATAGCCGGTTGTATGAAAGGTCTGTTCCAGGCGGAACAGAAAAATCAGGAAACTCAACCCGCAAGCGACTAGAACGAAAATGTTCAGATAAACGGGAGCGCTGGAGCAGGACGCGAAGGGATAACCCAACCTCATCAGCAACCATCTCGGGAGCAGAGATGACATCAGAAGTGTTTGCGCCATTAGCGAGGATAATAGGCGGAAATCGCATGGGTTTTCGGAAATTTCCGAACCTTTTTCATGGACGAAGATACAGCGTAGAAGAATTAACGTGGAGCGTATGTGCGAAAATACTGTTTCCGCGTAAGTCGATTATACGCCGGGAACGGCCGCCGAAGCCTTAACAGAATCAAGTTTGAAGTGTGGGAGTTCTGTTTATGCAGCTTATATAACTTACGCGTTTTTCACGATTAGCCCGAGCACACTCCTGGTTCCACCAGGGGTGTTGATTTTCGGGTCCCAGATGAACGGAGTATATGCTCCGTTGCCGCCTGAAGGATAACTTCCTGAAAGTAAGTGAAGGCATCCGCCGGCGACGGGAACACAGTTAGTTGCAGGAAAGATGGAAAAGTAAGTGGCCTGATGAAAGGAAGACCAGTCTGCCCTGTCATAGCGCCAGCCAGAATAGGGTGGTAGCTGCGGACTGGGGCCGAAGGTGGGTATCACGATAGGGAGTGTCACTACCACAGAGGAAAGACGACCTTTCCCCCCAAAAACGATCTAAAGACGAGATAGAACACAACGAGGACGTCACACAGGAAGAAGTGCCTGTTTCAAAACGTTCAAAAGTGGGAAGGCCCGTGTTGAGACATCCCAATTTGAAAAAAACCTGCAAAATACTCAACAACCAACCGCATTGGGGACGTAACAGAGTTCACCACAAAGGATGGCGAAGGTAAAGTCCCGGGGCCACATGGGCTGGTGGGAAGACACGTGAAAAAATCCGACGAGGTCTTTCTTGGTTATATTTACAGCTGGGAGCCAGGTACACCGAGCACAGCGCAAGCGGCGCGTCAAGATGGATACGAGCCGCCACGGCATGCAGCGGAGTAGAGAAGTGGAATGCAGTAAATTGGGGACAGACATCGTTAAAGCAGGATCGCTGCCCCACCCCTGTCGCTGGTACCACGATTCAGGGAAATAAGGGCGCTCCCTGACCGGAAGGTTGTAAAGGTCCACGGGCCACGAAGTTTTGCAACTCACTTAAACAAACAAGCCAAAGGGCTGATGATCGACAAGTAAATCTCTTCAGCTTTTCGTAATTAGCAAAGTATCCGCGCAGTCCATTGGATGAAAACGTGCCATAAACGGTAAAACAATCAATGTTCAGGACGATCCGTGACAATTAGTTTGCACCCGATGTTCTTCGGGATGTGGCAGTTCTTGCAGAGGTTAAACGCGAAGTCCAGCGCAGCCGCCGGGACGACCCACCAACAGGACTCAAACCCCGGAGGGAGAGGAAGATCACGAAGCAGGGATATGTGTGGACCCCCTGTTACGAGAGGGGTTCCTGGGCACATCAGGAGAGGGCTCGCAAAGAGGCGCGCCAAGTCACATTCCACAATTCCGAACATCCCTCCCCTCAGACGCACCCCTGCCAGACTCTTAGCAAGCCGGGAAGGGGAACGCGTCTCGCCAGTGAGGTGCCCTAATAAAGGCTGGGGAAGATGGAAGAGGATGACAAGGAGGAATGGCGTCGGCGGGAGTGAGATGAGACACATCCGGATGACAAGTGTGTGGCGTCAGCAGTTAAAATCTCGGAAGCGGTCCGCGGCCGAGGAGAGCCAGAAGGCTCCGTCGACGGGACCGAAGTCAAAGGGGGTGGAGGGGAAGAGGCAGGAAGGGAAAACTCCTCCATCCTCCTGCATCCACCAGCAGCCAACCCACCCTCAACACACATCGAAGCGGGGCCACGTCTACCCGAAGGAAGACTGCGAGCGGGCGAGGTGTCAATCGATACCTCCTCGGACCTCCCCTCCGGTGGGACAGTGTCAGCACGGGACACCCCACGAAGAAGAGTAGTACGAGGGTCCATCGTGGCGATCCGAAAAGGCAGAATCCGCGTGAATAGTTGCTGAACAAGCGGGCTTAGGCGGAGTAAGTAGGTAAATTATCAGAACGGGCAGAGTGCGGACCACTGTCGAGATCGGCCACGCGTTTGTTCAGCGCGCGAGCCCGTTTAGGCAGACAGAGACAGTTCCCCAGTAACAAACGGACCTTTCTGCTTTTAAGAAAGTCCCGCGCCGATAAGCAAGCGAGTACGGATGTCTGTCCCGGGGAAGATCCACCCTTGGACGGACTCTCGCCAACCGTTAAGAGGGAACTCGGTGTTTTCCCTCCGGAACAGAGCAGGGCGTCCGGGAGGACGGGTACGGTAGGCTCCGACGAGGCACCATGGACGATTGCCATCGACCTCAGAAGCGGAACTTCACGCAAAAGCAGACAGCCAAGCGCATCTGCATCGACCTCTGCGAGGTCAAGAGCGTGACAGAGGGTCGTGTGTGTCGGCGAAGAACGACGAGCGGTTCGGCGGACCATTTCGGGAGAGTTGGGAGGACAATTGTCCAGAGCCACAGAAACCACCGAAACAGGTGAACCGGGACCCGGCACGGAAGGCCAAACGGTCGAACGTAAAAGCGGAACAAGCCCCGGAGACAACGCACGGGGGCGATGAGCAACGGAAGAGGCAACCGCAGATGGAGTGGACGCTGCCGCAGCATAGAAAGAGGAAGATGAGCCAGCTTCTCCCTCGCCCGGCGGGTAGCCTCACGACGGTTATATTTATGAATGGCGCACTGCTCTAGGATTTCCTTCTCCAAGGCGAAAAAGGGGCAGTGGACAGAGGAGGCCGGGTGTGGCCCCTTGCAGTTAGGACAACATGCGGAGGATCTCTGTCACAGTTCGGGTGGGCGGTTGGGCGTGCTACGTGAGAGAAACTGCCACCATGTACGACAGATGGTACTGGGCGAGACCGACAATATTTGTCTGGAGGTGACTAAATTTTATGGCACTTGAAACATCTTCTCGGGAAGGGCACATAAGTCGAACCGTGTGCATGGAAAACCAAGTTTTTACCTTAGATGGAGAAAGGCACGGAAGAAGGATAAAGGTAAAAAGACGAGGTTCGTCTGGTGGAGGGGTCATCCTTACGTGGAGGGAAAACCGATAAAACGCTCGGTGATAGCACGGAGTGAGCCTGTAAAATGAGTTTAGGATGTCAATGGCAAGCATCGGAACAGAACTCCGGCGCATATATGGTAACCCTTCGACGTGTTACGGACAACATCAGGTTTAGAAATGACGGGAATCTCCCCAGATGGGATAGGGAAGCAAGGACGTTGCTCTGGGTACGAGAGGCTGCACGAACCAAGAGGGAACCGTTCCTCATTGCGTAAGCCTGTGGTTCAAAGTAGTTTGAGAGCAGCTTCCAAAGCATCCCTAAGGATGAGCTGGCTCACAGAAGTCAGTGACGAGATGACGTTGAATGTAAATAAAAATAAAGCGGGTAGGAATCAAGACCCGGGACCCCTGGAGGGGGGTCGGCGAACGTGAACGTCGGCGTTGGTTTATACTGGCGTTTAGGAAGGGAACCCCGCTGACGCAGGGGCTCCTGGAATGGCAAACGTAAAGACGGAGAGACAAGGGTATTCTGAGAGGCCACAACAGCCTCACCTGGTCTAGACCGGGGGCAGTCCCTGAAAACGGGACCGGATCGAGGGCGATAGGGTGGGTGTGGAGTTACCAACCATTTCATCAAAACAAGGGCGTCAAAGCCCCTGCTGGACGCAGGCCTGGGAACGGCCAGGAGGGGACGGGTTGGGGACCCGCCAGATGGTGATTGCAGCCTTTCTGGAAACGGTAAACTTTTTTAGATTTTCTTCCATGAAAATACTCCTGCAAAACATCAGCACCGCAATATAAATAAAACACAAATTCAATAACACAAATGATGAATAGAAAAACTAATTCCGGCAGCGTAACTGCAGCAACCGCGCCCACCACAGGCCCAGAGCTACCTACCTCCCCCTAGAAACCCCACCCCGTAGGGTTGGGCCATGGTGTGCCTCGGAAAGCCCCCCGCGGAAACTCCGCGTCCAGTCCCGAAGATGGAAAATAATAGCCTGCACCATACGGATAAGACGCGAAAAGCCCAAGATTATGCGCCAAGTGCAGGACAGCCTCCTTACAGGTTAGGGCAAGGTTCGGGAACCCTACAATAGGCGGCCCGGAGAAGGCGAACAAAACCGGTTTTAAACCTGTACCTCACCCACGTAGGAAGGAGGGCAAGATGGGCCCATGACACACACACAGAGACAACAGCCCGGTAGCCACCAGGAAGCAGGGGAATGGGAAGACTCTCAGAAGAGAGAGATCAGGGATACGTAGGGTAGTACGTACAGAAAACGGAGGAGAAGGGACAGAAACTGAGGAAGGGAAGGGTAAGGGAACGGGAAAAATAAATAATAATAATAATAATAATAATAATAGTAATAATAATAATAATAATAATAATAATAATAATAATAATAATAATAATAATAATAATAATAATAATAATAATAATAATAAGAAACAAAACAGAAATGGAAAGGAGGAGAACCACAAAAAGGGGGAAAAATCAACGAAAAAAAACGTACAACCACTTCGCAGATACCATTCGGAAAAGGTATCTGAGCCCCCCCACCCCGACAAGGTGGGGTACGTTAACGGGGGGGCTACTACTACTACTACTACTACTAATAATAATAATAATCGTAAAAATAATGATAATAATACATACCTGAGCATCTGAAAGGAGATGCCGTCAGGGTCAGGTGCTCTATCCTTGCAAAAGTTTAGGACGTCTGGAACTCTGCTCCGGTGAATAACCTGTTGTATGGAAGATCTTCACCAAGTGGAACATAAAAATCCGGAAACTCCACCCGCAGGTGGCCAGAACGAAAAGGTGCAGGATACCTAGAGCCGCTGGAGAATGACGCGAAGTGATAACCTAACTCGTCCGCCACGACCCCGGGAGCAGAGATGACATCAGAGGTTTGCGAGCCGTAGACGAGGATAATAGGCGGATCAGCATGGTGTTTTCGTGAAAATTTTCGCATATTTTTATGGACCGATGATACAGGCATAGAAGAATTAACTGTTTCCGCGTATTGCTATTAAGACACCGGGAGCGGGCCGCCGAAGCCTTGAAAAGAATCAAGTTGGAAGGTGTGGTAGTCTGTTTATACATCCTATACAACTTACGTTTTTTCACGATTAGCCCGAGCACGTTCCTGGTCCCGGGTTCCAGATGAACGTGTTATATGGTCCGTTGCCCCCTGAAGGATAACTTCCTGAAAGTAAGTGAAAGCATCCTTCGGCGACGGGAACAAGGTAGTTGCAGAAAAGATAAGAAAGTAAGTGGCCTGATGAAAGGAAGATCAGTTTGCTCTGTCGTAGCGCCACCCAGAATAAGGTGGTTGCTGCGGACTGGGGCTGAAGGATAGTATCACGATTTGGCAGTGGTCACTACCAAAGAGGAAAGACGACCTTTCCCACCCAAAACGATCCAAAAACGAGATGGAACACAACGAAACGTCAACACAGAAGAAGTGCCTGTATCAAAACATTCAAAGGTTGGGCCGTGTTGAGACATCCCAGAGAGAAATCCTCCATAATACTCAACCAATCGGCATTGGGGGACGTAACAGAGTTACCCCACAAAGGATGGCGAAGGTTAAAGTTACCGAGGACTAACATGGGCTGTGGGAGACTCGCGAAAAAATCGACGAGGTCCTTCTTGGTATATTTGCAGCTGGGCATGAGGTACACTGAGCTCAGCGTAAGCAGAGTGTCAAGATGGATACGAGCCACTACGGCATGCAGTCGAGTAGAGAGGAGAACGGGAGTGAATGGGACAGACTCGTGAAGCAGGATCGATGCCCTACCTCTGTCGCTGGCTCCCCGATTCAGGGAAATAAGGGGTTCCCTGTACCTTGAAGGTTGCAAAAGGTCACGGTCACGAAGTTGTAATTCATGTAAACAAATGGCTGATGAGCGACAAGTAATCTCTTAGGTTTTTCATAATTGGCAAAGTATCCGCGGCAGTTCCATTGTATGAAACGTGTCATAAACGGGAAGACAATCAATGGTCAGGACGATCCGTGACAATAGTCACGATGTTGTGGGATATGGCAGTCTTCTCAGGGGATAAAGTCTGATGGTCCCGTGAGCAGTCGGACAACACACTGACAGGAACCTCAAACCCCGGGGGAAAAGGAAGATCATGTAGCAGGGAAATGTGTGAGCCTCCCTTCTGACGAGAGTGGTTCCTGGTCACATCAGGAGAGGGCTAGCCAAAGAAGCGCGCGAAGTCACACTCCACATTTCAAACATTCTTCCCAGCTGGCACACCCCTGCCAGACTTCTTAGCAGTCTGGGAAGGGGGCTGTGTCCCTCCAGGAGGTGCCCTAACAGAGGCTGGGGAAGACGAAAGAGGAGGACAAGTAGGAATGGTGTTGGTGGGACTGATAGGAGACACATCGGAAGACAAGCGTGTGGTGTCCGCAGTCAAAATCTCGAAAGCAATCCGCGCCCGAGTAGAGCCAGACGGCTCAGTCAACGGGTGCGATATCAAAGGGGGCGGAGGGGAAGAGGCAGGAAGGGAAGAAGACTCCTTCCTCCTGCGTCCACCAGCAGCCAACCCACCCTCAACACACCTCGAAGCGGCGCCACGTCTACCCGAAGGAAGACTGCGGTCGGGCGAGGTTTCAATCGATACCGCCTCGGACTTCCCCCTTGATGGGACCCCAGTGTCAGCAAGTGACAATCCCACGGAAGAAGAGTAATCCGAAGAGTCCATGGTGGCATCCGAAAAAGTCTCAGAATCGCTTGAATAATGTAGAAGCGAAGCGGGCTTAGGCAGCGTGAGTAACAAATGATCAGAACGGACAAAGGTTGGACCAGTGTTCCTGGATTCACCACGCGGTTGTCAGCGCGGCGAGCGTGTTTTGTCAGGACAGAGACAGATCTCCCAGTGCAAACGGGTTCCTTTTGTTTCAAGAAGTCCGCGGTCCGATAAGCAAGCTAGTGCGGATGTCTTACCTGAGAAGATCCGTTCTTGGACAGACTCTCGCAACCGTTAAGAGGGGCTTGGTGTTTCCCCGGCGAAACAGAAGCAGGTCGTTTCAGAGAGATAGTACAGGTATGTTCCGGCGAGGCACATTGACGGTTGCCATCGACCTTAGAAGCGGAAATCAGAGATCCCCTTGGGATCCGCATTGACCTCTACAAGGTGAGGAGCATGAGAGAGGGTCGTGTGTGTCAGCAAAGAACGACGAGTGGGCCGGCGGACCATGGTAGGAGAGTTGGGAGGACAATTGTCCAGAGCTACAGGAAACACCAAGTCAGGTGATCCGTTAATCGGCACGGAAGGTCGAATGGTCGAACGTGAAAGCAGAACAAGTTCCAGACACAACGCACGGGGGCGATGGGCAATGGTAAAGGCAACCACTGATGAAGTGGTCGTCGCCACAGCATAAGAAAGAGGAAAATGAGCCAGCTTCTCTCTTGCCCGGTGGTAGCCTCAAGAACATCTTATGAATGCGCACTGCTCCCAGGATTTCCTTCTCCAAGGCAAAGAAGGGCTGTGGTACAGAGGAAGAAAGGTCTGGACCTGGAGGGGTCTGAGAGAGCGATCGTTGGAGTTTGTTTATTCTGGAGTTTAGGAATGGGACCCTGCTGGACGCAGGGGCTTCTTGGGTGGCTGACTTTAAGGGTGGAGAGACCAAGGGTATCTGAGAGCCACAACAGCCTCACATGGTCTAGATGGGGTAGTCCTCGAAACGAGTCCGAAATCGAGGACTATTGGGTTGAGTGGGGGAGTACCAACCATTTCATCAATAAGGGCATCAAAGCCCTTACTGATCGCTGGTCTGGGAGCCGCCAGAGAGGGGTTGGATTAAGCGCCCGACAGATTATGATGACGCTTTTCTGCAAAAACGTTTATCCTTTATTTGTTTTTTCATGAGCAATAATCGGTAAAACATCTGGCACCGCATTTAAATAAACACCAAATTAACGTTAACACCAAACGATGGAATATAAAGGCATAAATCCCGAGAGCATAACCGCAGTAACCGAGCCCACCACAGGCCTAGAGCATAACACCTCCCACCTAGTAACCCCACCCCGTAGGGTGGACCATGGGTGTGGCCTCGGGAAAGCTCCCCGGGACCCCGCGTCCAGTACTGAAGATTGAAAATAAAAGCCGTGCACCACACGGATAAATGCGATGCCCAAGATTATGAGCCCAAGTGCAGGACAGCCTCATCACAGGTTAGGCAAGGTTCAGGTCCCCTACAATAGGCGGCCCGGAGAAAGGCGAGAACAACCGGTTTTTAACCTGTTCCCTCACCCACGTAGGCAGGAAGGAGGGCAATATGGGCATATAACACGCACAGAGACAACAGCCCGGTAGCCACTGGGAAGCAGGGTAATGGGGAGACTCTCAGAAGAGAAATACTAGGAATACGTAGGGTATTACGTACAGAAAATGAGGAGAAGTGACATAAACTGAGGAAGGGACGTGTAAGAGGAACGGGATAATAATAATAATAAATAATAATAATAATTAATAATAATAATAATAATAAATAATAATAATAAAATTAATTCGTAATAATAATAATAATAATAATAATAATAATAATAATAATAATAATAATAATAATAATAATAATAATAATAATAATAATAATAATAATAATAAAAAAAAGTATTCATCATGCCAAGAGGATGTACATCTTTCAACCAGAATTGGCTACAGAAGATTGACCCTAATGGTCACTTGCTGCAACATTGGTGCAAAAATAAAGAATCTAAGTATGAAGTGTTTTGTCTTTTCTGTAAAAGGAATATTAAATGTGGCAATCGTGGACTTAATCCGTAATCCGTCGTTTCAGCATTCACGATCAGAAAGTCATATTTCTGCTATCAAAGAATTTAGAAAGGAACTCAGATGACTTTTGTAAAGAAATCAAGCGGAAGTTCATCAGATCCTCAGCCCGACTTTATTGCTTGCTGGTCTATTGTTTAAATTGGTCATTAGCTGCCAAAAACAGTTTTAATGATGAAAGGTGGAATTTCTCCAAACCAATTATTATTTGAAAGGAATATAGGTATTCCTACCGTGGTAAACAATGACAGACAATCAAGCTTAGAAAGATGAAACGAAGAAAGGATGTTAAAAGAGAACTTGATAGCCATGCATAAGGCTAGAGAGATTCACGTAAAACAAGAGGCCATCTGAAAAAAAAAAACCTTCATAGAAAATGTAAGAGATCATAAAGTAGAGGAAGCAGTAATCGGAGAGGGAGAATGAGAAAGAATGGAGAGGTCCAGTAAGAATCATTGGAATAAACGGCAAAACTGTAGTGGTGAAACATGAAGGCTCACTTAGAGAGGTAAATAGAACACATATTGCAAGAATAAGAAGAAAACCGGAAGTGAAGAAAAATGAGAGAAGAAGAAAGATATGAAAAGTTGGTTGAATCTGAAGAAGGTAAAGAGAAAGAGATGAGGAGACAGAATTTTAACCGAATAACGAAGTAGAAGAAGAGCATAAATTTGAAGAAGTTCAAGTAGAAGAGAGAAAACCGATTATGAGGGAAGGTGAGAGGTACCGTGCAAGCAAAAAAGAAGATCCAATGTATTTTTATATTTACGGAAAAGGGAGTAACCTAAATTTACCATTGTCATTTTATTACAAAGAAGAGGACTTTAATATTACTTTAAAAATTTAATTTTATGAGGCAGCCGTCACTTTATCTTTATTGATATTATATCTTAATATTAATTTTATCGTTTAGAGTAAAACAAATACTGATCCATCTTTATTATATTCACTCGCATAAAATGAAGCGAGCGGCATAATTATTAAACCTTTCGTTAACACAATTTATATTATCTTAATCTTCGATCTTGCAAGTTCCATTCAACTTCCCCTCCTTGAATAGGGCTCCGCCCGTGAGTGGTGGTGACCACTGTAAAAAAAAAAAAAAAATTGAAAATTAAATTCAGCACCTCTTCTGGCAATAAATTTTTCACCTAAATATATTTTTCGAAAAAATTTCATACTCTGGCTCCGACTTCAACTCGGCTCTGACTCTGGATCGTCTAAGATTCCTGCACTATTTGAAAACTTGTCGTACGTTTTCTGCGATAAATTTTTCATACTAAAAAAATTTATTTCATGAAAAAAATTTATACCCAGGATATGGCTCCGGCTTCGACTCCATTTATTTGACTGAGTAAAATCCGAAGAATGAGTGGGAGGTTGAGAATATGAAAAAAAAAAAGATTTTTATATATAATTATAAATAAAACATTTTTTTTATCCTGACCTGGAATGCAATTTTGACTGGAATGAATTTTTTTAGTTGGACAGCTCTCTAAAATAAATTTGCAGTATCTAAAAAACCATTTTAAAATTTTTTTTTAAAAAATAATTACACCAAGATGTTCCAGAAGGAATTTTTCTAATAATCTAAATAATTAAAAAAACATGTGAAAATTTGAATGGGGGTTTCAAAAAGTAGGGGTCCCTTAAGCAGAGCCCTCTTCTCTTAACCACTAGGCAAACTGGGCAAATGCCTAGGGCGGCAGCAGAATATGAGGGCGGCCGTAGGTGGCTAGAACGCGGCAGACGAACGACGCATAAAAAAAAAAAAAAAAAAAAAAAAAAAAAAATAATATATATATATATATATATAATATAACTATAATATATATATATATATATTATATAATAATATATAATATATATATATATATATATATATTATATATATATATATATATAATATATATAAATATATATAGTATATATATATATATTATATAGTTGTCACCACCACTCAACGGCAAAGCCTAATTCAAGGAGGGGGTGTTGCTCGCCTCAGAAGTTCAAACACCTTAACGGCAAATTACGCTATGAGCCAACAGACGCCCAAGCTTTTTGAAGTGAGGGAGATTAATTCAGCAGGAAACACAGAGATGGAAGAGAATTCCACAGAAACCGAGGTGGCAGAAAAGAAGGAAGCACGCAGCCGAACTAACGCCGGGTTACAATTATCCACATCAAACTCGTGCGCAGTGTTACGAGGGCATCGTAAAGGTGGTGGTAACGCGAGTGACAGTTCTCGAGGACCTTGCCGCTGCAAGTACCTATAGAAAAGAGTAAAGCACCAACATCACGCCGCAAAGATAGAGGGTCAAAGAGAAAGTGAAAGAAACGGAGAGTTTATAAGTCTTTTGGCCTTTTGACTCGACGCTCGCCAACAGCGGCGCGACACCACCGTCGCCCAACCAGATCAGAGCATCTCCATCAAGGGCGGCTCTTGTACGCCCCAGTACCCGCGCAGACGCGACCGGTCTCGCAGTCTAAACAGAACTCGCAGTTTTCTTGAGGCCACCCCTAGCAACCGTTTGTGATCGTTACGGTTTCCCAAAAATTTTTTGCTTATGTTAAGGCTAAAGGAGAGACGAGAAAACCGTCCGAAAAGAGATAGGAAAGTTGGAAGGTGTTTTAGAAAGAGAGGGGACATTTGTAGAAGTTGAGTTTTTTAAGAATTAAATTTCCCAGAAGGTTGAGGCGACCCCACCCGGAAATCTTATCCAGATCAGCGAGAATAGAATCGAAAGATTAAAACTCGGGAGGCAATTCTAAAGTACGAGGGAAGGCAGAATTGAATGAGTTTGAAGATGTGTTTTGGACGTGTGCGCCCTTCCAAACACTGAGGGAAAGTGTTATTTTGAGACATAGAAATTATAGTTGAACGATAGCCGGGGCAGTTCGGGCCATACTCCTCAAAATCCGGCAGGAACGCCATCCGGTCCACCCGCCTCCTAACGTTTCAATCAGATTTCAGGGGCCTTCGCACCCGATCAAATGTAATCACAGGTCACCGGAATAGAACACCTGAGAGGAGAAGGAGGAGGGGGAGGAGAAATGCCAGAATCGCCCGGGTTGAGTTAGAGGAAATTGGAGAACAAAAGAGATTGGCCTTTTTCCAGTTGGAGAATTAGCAACAGAAACCGTCAGATCGAATAAGAGGAGGAAAGGCAGAATCAACACAAATAATCAGCGAGTGTTTTTGGCAATAGGCCAGAAAAGATTTTTCAGTAGGAGAACCTAGGAAGTTGCGCCCTTTCGTTTGATGAAAGCCCGCTTTGCTTCTCGAAGAGTATCCCTGCAACGATTTTCTAGCTGAATGAAAAATTAGCAAGAGTGATAGAAGAACGAGAATTTTTTCCATTTCCCCGATACGCACTGTCTCTAGCCTGAATGGCTAGAGAACAAGCACGATCGAACCCATGGATTATGAGGAGAGAAAGATTTAGTCCGAAGAAGAAATGAACCTGCTCATCCATCAACGATTACAGTCCCACCTTATTGGCAGAAACCGAAGCGTCACCCAAGAAGTCAAAAACAGTCAATTCCGATATAGTTAGTGTAGAAAGCGACGTAGGCAACCGCAATCGCCGATTAAAGTGGCCAGAAAAAAACGCGTAGGGCAGGATGGAACTGTTTGAGAGAAAGTAATTAAAAATTAAGAGATATAGGTTGTGGTCAGATTTTACAATAGGAGGAGGGGCGAAGGTGGGTATTTATAGAGAAGAAGGACTAGTGGTAAACATAGGTCAAGTGTGTTCAAGAATTGTTTTGGGACGATCAGGAATGTGTGTGTGTTCTTTAATTAGTTGCTCAGGTCGTTGAGAATGCTGAATGATATAGGCCTCCTCCCCCCTAAATCAGTATGAGAGGACCCAACCATTCAGTGTTTGTGTCATTGAATCGCTTAAAATAGAGGACCTTAGTGGTTTGGATGAGAAAGATATAACAGTCTCGTGAGAAGTTGTAAGATATTCAAAAAAGAGGCGTGAAAATCTGTTCTGTAGGAGAGCAGTAGCAAGAACACAAGATTATTGTTAGTAGTATAGATATGATAGATTAAGCCAAGACATCCAGTTAGGAGATTCGAGATCTTCTGGACGTGCTACAGGAGTGTTTATGTTTACATAAGGCCACATACTCCACCCTTCGACGGGAAATTATGAAATAAGTTTTATAGTTGGACATATTAAACGAGTTAGAGGATGAATTCCTAGCCATACTGGGGTCTCAGACAGGAGCAAAAAAGGTAGGGTTAGAGTTAGAGAGGTGGCATCCACGGATGCAGAGTTAGGATGAAGGCACGGATGTTAGTAAAGTCGATAATAAGCCCCCGCCTGTGCAAATCTGCCATCTAACATGCACATCAGCAACCCACAAAAAAACAAAGCAAAAAACGAACAAATTAAAAGTTTAAATTTCGTATTTTAGTAAATTGTAAATATGAAAAACATAAAGTTAAAAACACTAACGCTCTTTTAAACCCAGTTCAACAATAATAAACAGTAAGTAAAATTGATTTAAACATTAAAACATAAAATTTAAAAGTTCAAGGGCCAAATAATAAAATCAAATCTTACACTGTGAAAACGAAATTCAGACTTGTGTTAGACCTTATTATATATATTATATAATATATATATATATATATATATATATAATATATATATATATATATATAATATATATATATATATATATATATATATATATATATATATTTAATATATATATATATATATATATATATATATATATATATATATATATATATATATATATATATTATATATATATATATAATATATATATATATATATATTTCATATATATATAATATATATATATAATATATATCTATTTTAAATATATATATATA
>JABUQX010099693.1:0-5000 GCA_015478945.1 Trachelipus rathkii
ATAATAATAATAATAATAATAATAATAATAATAATAATAATAATAATAATAATAATAAATAATAATAATAATAATAATAATAATAATAATAATAATAATAATAATAATAATAATAATAATAATAATAATAATAATAATAATAATAATAAAAAATAATAATAATAATAATAATAATAATAAATAATAAATAAAAATAAAAATAAAAATAAATAAAAAATAATAATAATAATAATAATAATAATAATAATAATAATAATAATACACACAATATTAATATTAATAATATTAATAATAATAATAATAATAATAATAATAATAATAATAATAATAATAATAATAATAATAATAATAATAATAATAATAATAATAATAATAATAATAATAAATAATCTATTCAGTTTTTACAATTTTATTTAGTTAATTAACTATGCGAGTAAGTTGAGGTTAAGGTTCAAGGAAGCATATATTTCCATTAGGGGGCTCGAGCCGATGGGGGACAGAGGGGGGGACGAAGTCCCCCCCGTCGTCCACCTAGAGGCCGAGAGACCCCGACTCCTGATATCTATGCGGTCTACTCTAGGGGTATTCGTTAGTTTTAAATTATAAAACGACTGTACATAAAAACAGGTGGTATATATATATTTTTATATATATATATATATAAAAAGATATATATATATATATATATATATATATATATATATATATATATATATATATATATATATATATATACGTAATTATCCAAAAATATTTCACTTTTTTAAAAAATATTTAATATAAAAGTGATTGTTAAATAATTATTTAAAATATTTCGAACTTTTGAATCATGTCCGTTACCACTTAAATTCATTGTTAGTATCATATACTAGCAATATATTTAAAAAAAAAAAAAAAAAAAAATCTGACGGTCATAAACAAAAAAGGTCCTACATATTTTTGAATCATGTCCGTCACCACTTAAATTCATTGTTAGTATCATATACTAAAAATACATTAAAAAAACTAAAACTGATTCAGATGTTCGTTGCAATACATGTTCATCCACTTTTAAAAAATTTTATACGTTTTATGTCTGTGAAATTGCAGCTGCTTTTTTTTATTTATTTTTTTTTAAAACAATCCCAGTGAAATAAAAAATGAATATAAAATTACTGAATTATTTTTATCTAGAGTTATGAAAGCTTATTATATAAAAATGAATATATATATATATATATATATATATATATATATATATTATATTATATATATATATATATATATATATATATATAAATTTATTAGAGTGAGTAAGAGGAAAGATGTGTAGATGTCTGTATATATATATATATATATATATATATATATATATATATATATATATATATATTTATATTTTTTGTAATTCGTAAAAGTTATGTTTTTAATATTTATAGAGGTGTGAAGCTGCTTTAGTATTAAAGTTTCAATTTGATTTTAAGTATTTTCACTTCAATTTTATGAAATCTCTTCCAATTTTACAATTTTCATTTTTTTAAGTGGTGATTCAAAGTCGTATGATCCTATATATATATATATATATATATATATATATATATATATATATATATATATATATATATATATATATATATATATATATATATATATATATATAGTTATGTGAGAATATATATATATATATATATATATATATATATATATATATATATATATATATATATATATATATGGTCAGCATCCCGAAAAGGCCAGGCATGTAACTAAAAGATGACACCAACGACAAGAAAATAATTTAAATGGTAAAGTAAAATAAATTATTACAATTTTATTTGAAAGTGAAAAAAGAAACTGATTTATAAAATAAATTTAAAGAAAAGCAACTACTTTAGTAATAACAATTATAATAATTAAATTCATTTGGAAATTTTCCTTCCTACTCTGTTCTTAAGAGTAAATTTCAAAGCTATGGGCGTACGTAGATATCTTTATATAAAATATATAGGAAAAAGCCAAGCGTCATACCTTGCTGTACGAGTGAAAAAATACGAAAATTTTCGCGGTTACGAAACTTTCGTTCACCCAGTAAAATCAAAAATAAAAAAAAAAGAATTTTGAATCTCTCTCTCTCTCTCTCTCTCTATATATATATATATATATATATATATATATATATATATATATATATTCTATATATATATATATATATATATATATATATATATATATATATATATATATATATTTATCTCTTCTATAAAATATATATATATATATATATATATATATATATATATATATGTTTCTCTTGTGTCAAAATCATGGCAACAGCAGTTTTTACTTTGAAATCCTTGCATTTTGTAAAGTGTTTGGTTATATTACTTAAGTGATATTTACCTTTATATAAT
The DNA here is from genome assembly GCA_015478945.1 of Trachelipus rathkii. Lineage (NCBI taxonomy): Eukaryota > Metazoa > Arthropoda > Malacostraca > Isopoda > Trachelipodidae > Trachelipus > Trachelipus rathkii. Next base: position 2,391 of record JABUQX010099693.1, read on the forward strand.
TAAAATAGTGCATAATGGAAGTAAGTGTAGATTTTATATTGAAAAATAGCTTTAAAAGCTTATCTAAGGAACAACAACTTAATTTTAAAAAATCTGGAAGGCCTACATTTCTTAATTTCCAAATAACATCCAAAGGCAATAATGTTCTGCGTATATATATATATATATATATATATATATATATATATATATATATATATATATATTATATGAGTTATATATATATATATATATATATATATATATATATATATATATTATTGGCTATACATATGTATATATATATAAATATATAAAAAGCAGGAAGACATATGGTATATATATTTTTGTTGATTAAGTTAAATATATATATTTTTTTATATATAAATATATAGGATTATATATATATATTATATTATATATATATATATATATATATGTTATATATATATATATATATATATATACATGGGGCGCCGTTATGGGGGGCAGGGTAGGGCCATGGCCCCCCCCTAGGTTTTGAATCTCATGAGAAATTTCCACAATTAATTTTTTTTAACACATGGTTAAACGATATATATATATAGTATGTTATTATATATATATATATATATATATATATATATATTATATATATAGTTAGAAGAAGTAGTTATATATATATATATTATTATATATAGTATATATATATATATATATATATATATATATATATATATATTTTATCTGGAGATACTTGTGGCTGAAAATGTAGGGGAGGGCCATGCCTACCCTGGCCAGACTTGTAACGCCGCTCATGTATACCTCCATCCATGCATTCGTTGTTGCCCCAATCAGAGAATCGTAAGACGTTTGAAAATAATTCTGAATTGTATGTATTTTTTTTTAAACCAGGCATTAAGACTTTAGATGCATAATAGCTTTTTATTTGCTCTACATCTTAATAGGAATTATACGATGAGATATTGAGGACTGTTAATGGGAAAAAATTTGCAAATAGTCCTGGGAAGAGAGGTAACTGCTTGTATGCTTGAGAAGCCGAAAGAAGTAGTGGAGGTGGTTAAAAATATTATTATTATTATCCGACAAAGTATTACTGAAAAATATGGATAAGCTTATAATTAAAAGGCCTAGGATTGAAAAAGTTATTCACTTGTGATTGAACAAACTACGAACCCATTTAGTGCTGGTTCTAGTAATGTTGATGATAATTCAAGTGGTATTGAAGCCAATCTTGTTATTGATATTAAATTTAGTAGTGTTGCTACTTGGGATATAGTGTACCAAGAGGAAAATGTCCTGGATATTGGAAATTACATAATTGGAATCAATATTAAAGATTAAAGTTTGACTTATTAACAAAACCATACAAACCACCAATTATGTACAATTTTAAAGATGCTAAAGAGGAAAAACTCTTCTTTCCTTTATGAATAGCTAGATCTGCACAATTCTTGGCTAGCGTTCTAAAATATTGAAAGGATCGTTTTGTAGATTGTGTGGCTTATTTAGACATTCTATCAAAAGAGACATATTTGGCTCCTTTATTGTAAAACCATTTAGAAAATATAAAGACATGCATTCATGTGCTAAAGTCCATGCAAATTCAGAATGGCATAAAGATGCCTCAGTAGCAGCACAATCTAATATTATTAGATTGTGGTAGCAGCAAGGAATTTAAAACGAATAATATAAAATAAGCGTGTTAGTGTAACTGAGCAACTGCATGTTGCTGAACCCTTATTTATTAAAAAAAAATAGGCAAAAATTGGCACCTATAATTTCTACTTTAATATTTTGTTGCACTTATGATGTCGCTATTAGAGGTAGCACTGCAGATACCGTCAATTTTTCCGATTTGCTCAAATTCAGAGTAAAAGCTGGAGATGTTGTTCTTGTGGAACATTTGAAATCAAGCGGAGTAAAAGCTAAATACACATCACATATGATTCAGAATGAACTTATATTTATTTGTGGAAAGTTGATATGTAATCAAATTTTGAATGAAGTAAACAATTGTAAATATTTCTCTCTTTTAGCAGACGAGGCAGCAGACATATCCGGAACAGAACAGCTATCGATTGGTGTTCGCTTCGTTGATAAGGATCTCAATGTACGTGAAGAATTTCTAGGCTTTACTCCTCTTAAAAAACTTAAAGTTGAAGATATAGCCAGAGCTATATTGTCTACTACACGAGATATTTACAATTTAAATATGAGTAAGCTTGTTGGACTTGGTTTGATGGGTGCTCCACCATGACTGGCAAAGAAAATGGAGTTCAGAAGTTAATAAGAGATCAGTACCCTAAAGCCAAATTTTTTTCATTGTTGTTCCTATCGTTTCAATTTAATAATTAATGACCTAAATACTGTTCCAGAATTTCGAAACACTATTGGAATAGTAAAATAATTTATAAAATTTTTCCGTAAAAAAATGTCTAGTTATTGTTATACGATATTTGGTGGCTAATATACTATTGTTATGCGAAACATGATGGTCTGCCAAGTACAAATCAACTAGGATATTTTAAGAAACATTTTAGCCAAATAAAATTATCATTAAAAAATCTCTCATCTGATCCAGATGTAACGCAAGCCACACGAACTGCAGCATGTCAGCTTTCATCAGCA
>JABUQX010099693.1:15000-17500 GCA_015478945.1 Trachelipus rathkii
ATGTTTATATATATATATATATATATATATATATATATATATATATATATATATATATATATATATATATATATATATATATATATGGGGTGTTCCTTTTGATTGAGGTATGGGGGAAGAAGGATCAGGTCTCACAAATATTCAAAAGAGGAATGGAAGACATAAATTTTCTTTGTCAATGGTCGACTTGAATGAGCATAGCAGTTTAGTCTGGGGTCAGAAAATTGGTTAGAGAAAAGACAAGATTGTGCAGAAAGAGGAGTCATGTAGGAATTCTCCTCAAAGAAGGAAGTATAAGACAAACATTTGAATAGGGTAGTGATAATTATAATTATATTTTTTTATATTGGAACTCGAGGAATGTAGTAGTTATTCAATGGATAGAAAGAGATTGAATATAATCTGTGAAAGTAATTGAGATAATGAGGGGCTAAGATTGATCCTAATAGATTCGAGAAATAATCTAATAATCTTTTAGAAAAGATGTATTAGCTGATAAATTTCATTTGGTAAACCCATACTTTATACATGGGTTAAGAATTCCCCCGTGGTGGTATTAGAAAATTTTGGATTCGCAAAAAAACTTCTAACCTCTCTTAGAAGGAAACAAAGAAATCTTTCCAAGAAAACTCAAGGGAAAAGAAAACTTTAATAGCAAGCAACTTGGGTGGTATGAAAATACTTTAATTCCCAATGGAACCTGAACCTCTCAGAAACTAAATCAAATAGCGAAACAATGGCTTTCATTCAGGAAAAAAAAAACAGGGTAAAAAGAAACATCAAGAATATTTAGTACATGTAAATAAGAGACCAGGTTTGAGTTTTGTGTTCTTCAAAGATGTTATGCTCTCATAGAAGATTGAATTCAATTGAAAAATGAAGGACTTAAGCTTTCAAGTAATTTAATGCAACAATTATTTGCCTCAGTTAGAAATGATATGAAAACGATTAGAATTATGCTGCTTCAATGTAACTTTCGTAACTTCTGTTATTTTACTTGTCATTTGGTAAGTTTTGTTTCAAAATATAGAGTAATACTAGGTTGAGTCATCGGTAAAACAGTGGATGAAGATGAGGTGACAGATAAGTCATGAATAAGTAGAAAAGGGAGAGAAGGTAAGTAAGCAAATATAATTCCTATAATTACCACTATTAATAGACTTAAATAAGGAACTGTGACCATTAAGATAAGAGCAATTGACATATAATTACCAGAAAGATGTTTAGAAGTAGAGACAGGTGACAGATAAGTAATGAATAAGTAGAAAGGGGAGAGAAGGTAAGTAAGCAAATATAATTCCTATAATTTCCACTATTAATAGACTTAAATAAGGAACTGTGACCATTAAGATAAGAGCAATTGACATATAATTACCAGAAAGATGTTTAGAAGTAGAGACCTTGAGTCAGACAGTCAGATTCTATTCAGAAGTTTTCATGTATTCAGTATAAGAGTAAATGCTTCATCATAATCCCTAGGACAGATGAACAAGAATCGAATGGAGTTGGAGGATCACTTGTACAACGTCTCTTTCAAAAGCCATTCTAGCGATCATAGATTAAATGTGAAGAATATTCCTGTTGAGGATAGATTCAAAAGATTTAGAGAGAACAGATGCTCAGGCAATAGGACCATGGTTTGGGAGCTAATGGGGTTATTCTTTTCCTAAAAAGGTTAAATGAGTAAGAGGAGAAAGTACATGTTCATATACAGAAATAAGACGGTTTACCAATATGATGAACAACCTGAGAAGTACTTGCTTTGAGAAAACATTAAACATACCATAGTACCATATCACTTCCTAGCATTAAATTTGAAGAAAGCAGAAGCTATTTACTTTAAATAAATTATTTTTATTTTAGATGTAATAAATTTGATGAAATATAGAGTGAATACTGCTAGAATCGTTGACATGGTGTTAGAGACCAAGGTTTATTAAGTCCAGCATTCAGTTTTAGCCAAGGTTGAACCTGCTGTGGAGGCGTTAAGAAAACCAAGAAGAGGAAAGGGACGAAATGCAAAATCAGAGGAGACATTTTTGGCAATGTTAGAAATATTAGGGAGGAGAAGATTATAAATTATTATTTTTATTTCTTAAAAGAAGCACTTTTTTTTGGGTACATCAGAGAAAATATTTAACAAAATTCAAAGACAAAATGGAAGATGAAAGGTTTTTCATTAGGTTTGAGGGCAGGTTTTGATTTTGGCTATGGGATTTTTCCCGCTAAGTCTTAAATTGGAAATTGTCATAATTTTCTTAATTTTTAACGAAATTGTACCAAATAAAAACCAAATTGCGGATTTCATGTGTTTTTCTCTCTCTCTGTTGATTTGTTTTGTATTTTCATTTCAACAAAAACTAAGTTTTTTGACTTTTTGGAGTTTACGTTCTACAATTTATGTCGAAATGACTTGATACTTGGATTATACGAACATGGTACTATTACCAAAAGAATGGCTGAAGCCTTTTTTTATTTTTGAAATCAGATACCAGCAATG
>JABUQX010099693.1:22500-30349 GCA_015478945.1 Trachelipus rathkii
ACTGGATGTTAGATTATTCGGTATATAAAGTTTATTTTTTTTTATCAGTAAAGTTGAAATATTTTGGATTTTTAATATATTACTTCCAGAGAGAAATAATAAAGTAAGAATTTTTAGAGTTAATATTATCGTACTTATTATTCTAAAGTTAATTCCTTAAGAATTTTCATCTTATATTCCAGTTTACAGTGTTTAAGAGCAGTACGCTACCACCATAAGCATATTTTTATGTAATACTTATGCTAACGCTTATTATAATTAAGAGAAGCGATATAGATGGTAATTGCTTTTAATAAAGTTTTTAATGTCTAGTTTTCCTTTTTTTCCTTTTTGCATTTAAAACAAATTTTTTTAAAAAATTTATTAGAAGTCTGGATGGAACTTGAAAAGAAAGCAGAAAAAAAAGTATTTGTATCGTCAAGATATGCTGAATTTTTTTATTTTTATTTTTGAAGTTAGACAAAGAAAGATTTTACTCTATAGCTCTGGTATTACCTTGCCATTCGGACGTATCTCGGGTACAAAGTATTCTTCATTTACATAACTACCATGAAAAGAAAGAGGGGAAAAAAATGTTTGTTTCGAGGTCAGCCAAAATGGAACCAATTTAATCTAAAAAAAAATTATAATTAAATGGAACGTTAGGTGAACCTTGAATTCGTGCTGGATTCGATAGAGGTGTTCCTGTCTTGCCAGGCAATAACGAAACTACTCCTGCTCTTTATTGTTTTTAAAGAGCTTTAATTAAGTTAAATTCACTTCTTATTTTAAACTTTAAAAATATTTTTTTTTCTTTTTGTTAATGATTCTTGAAGTTAGTAGGTATTAATGGAGATGTTCTATTTTTTATAAATTCAAATTACATTATTTTTTCTTATTGAATGTGTTTTTTTTTTTTTTTCAATTAAACAGAAATTTTCTTATTTCCAATTCCGTAACCGTAATATAAAGAATATCAACCCCAAATAACGTGGAGTAAAATTTAATGTGTGCTACATAATTCAGTGAAAAAGATCAAAACCAAAATTTTTAAATGATTTAAACCAGAAGTGACACTTTTTTAACCTCTTTGCTATGAGTAGACTAAAGCTGTTCTCGTTTTTGCATTTGTGCTAAAAAAAAATGCTTAAATTTTCGTTCGTTTTTGTCAATCTTGGCGAAAAATCGTAAAAAAATGCTCACCAAACGTAAGGAAATTCCTTAATTCTGTAAGGTTGCTATTTTATACCGAATTTTATTCAATATTACACAGAATTAAGGAAATTCTTTACGTTTGGTAAGCATTTTTTTACGATTTTGGGCTAAGTCTGACAAAAACGAACGAAAACTTAAGCTTTTTTTTAGCACAGATGCAAAAACGAAAACGGCTTAAATTAATAAAACTAACAGAATTAGTAAAATAAAGTTAACTTTTTAAAAACAATTTTTTTTAAAATTATTATAATTCATTTTTATAATAATTATTATAGTATCTTCATTTTACCGCTTCAAACAAAATTTAAATTTTAACGACATTTTCAACGAGTGTTATCCATTTAATTTATAGGCTTTATAAACTATTAAGTTTATTAAGATTCAAAAGATCTTAAGATTCTTAAGAACTTATAAGAATCTTAAGAACTCAAGAACTTAAGAATTAAGATTCTTAGGATTCTTAGAGCTACTAAGATTCTTAAAACGATAAAATAAAATCAATTAGACAGAATTGGTCGACTCAAACAAATCTTGAAGTTTTTATTTTAAAAAAAAAAAAAACCTAACATTCAAGAAAAATTCTGGGAAAAAATTATTATTATTATTATGTTATTATTATTATAATTATTTTTTATTATTATTATTATTAGTATTATTTATTCTTATTTTTATTATAATTTATTATTATTATTATTATTATTATTATTATTATTTTTATTATTATTATTATTATTATTATTATTATTATTATTATTATTATTATTATTATTATTATTATTATTAAGGCAGAAGTATTAGAAGTACTAGTGTTAACACTATATAAAAATTATCAATTAATTGTTTATTTTAATGGTCTATTCAGAATTTATTTTTAGAAAGTATAGATAAAAAGCTTCTCTTTCTCTTCCGCCCTCATTCTCTCTCTCTCTCTCTCTCTCTCTCTCTCTCTCTCTCTCTCTCTCTCTCTCTCTCTCTCTCTCTCTTCTCTCTCTCTCTCTCTCTCTCTCTCTGCTCTCATCTCTCTGCTCTCTCTCTCTCCTGCCAGAGGTCTACGCTAAACACAAGAAATTAGAGAAAATTTGGATAATTCTCAAGATTAAGAATCGGAGTGGTTTGAATCTCTAGAATGCCTTGAGGGTAAGATTTTAAATTAAAAGTATTTGAATAGTGAGAGAGAGAGAGAGAGAGAGAGAGAGAGAGAGAGAGAGAGAGAGAGAGAGAGAGAGAGAGAGAGAGAGAGAGAGAGAGAGATTAAATACTTAAAAATAAGTTTTAATTTTTTAAAACCAAATCAGATAAATTAATTATTAATATATGGAAATCTTTCAACATATTTCAAATTCCAAATTAGAACTAGAAATCTCAAGTTAAATATATATATATATATATATATATATATATATGATATAATATATATAATATATATATTATATATATAATATATATATTATATTATATATAGTATACTATATATTATTATCTGTGTGTAATAGTAGTATATATATAAATATATATATATATATGTATAATATATATCTATTATATATATACTATTTTATATATATATATATATATATAATATATATATATATATATATATATATATATATATATATTGAAGTTGCACCTACTTCTAAGAGTAATGGCCTTTTCATTTTCGGCGACAATTTCCGAAATCGAAGTGACTTTTGGAGATGGCTGCTTCTTCTTTTACTTTTGAAAAAAAAACAAAGATTTGAAGGGAATGAATCTTCCTTGACAGACTCTTGTTCCTCTCAATCTTCGTCTGGATTTTCCTAACAACCGAGAAGTTCCTGCATGATCTTTGTCGACGATACGATTCCTCAAATTTGTTGATTTTACATTGGTTTCGGAATTAATGGAGCTTTGGAGAATTGGCAACGGTAATCAGAATTCCCAAGTATTCATTATTACTGCTTCGCCACCTGTATATATATATATATATATATATACTATATTTTATATATAATATAAATATACATCTAATATACATATAAATATATATATATATATATATATATATATCTTAGCTATATAGTATATATATATATTGTATAATATATATATATATATAGTATATATATATATATATAGTATATATATATAATCTAACGTAACCTAACCTAACCTAACCTAACCTAACCTAGACCTAATTAATCTAATCTACCTAACGCTAACTAAAATAGCTCTAACGCTAACCTAACCTAACTTAACCTAACTTAATCTAATCTAACCTAACCTAACCTAACCTAAAATAACATAACCTAACCTAACCTAAACTAAACTAACCTAACCTAAACAAATAAAACCTAACCTAGTCCAAGATACCAGAAATGTTTGTAATGAAATTTAACATAAGGAATTTTGATAAAAAAGATCATTTACATACGAAAGTAATTGTTAAAATCATCTGTAGCATTATTATCTTTTACACTACTTTCCTATTTTCCGTATAAAATAATATCTTTGAGGCATTTCATACTTTATTTAAAAACACCTTGAACAATTAAACATTAACTGAACAGCTTAAATGGGATTCTTTATTGCTAACTTTCTTTTTGATATTGTTTTCTATAATATTTTTAATAAATGTTTTGTCATTATGTGCACTACCGTCTTAAAATAATATGGTATGTAGTATTTTGAAATTTTTAACTAAAATTATAAAATCAACTTAAGTATAACTAATAAATATAAACTAATATAGTAGTATACCTAAGAATTGGGACCTTCTTATCTAACCACAAAACCACAAAACTGATAAGGAGGTGAAGAATAGAGAGACTTCAAAGGATGCCGCCATAAAAGGTCACTTCAAAAGTGACCGCAAGCTGAAAAAGGTCACCTGCCTCTATATTCTATATTCTATATATTCTATATTCTATATTCTATATTCTATATTCTATATATTCTAGCACTTCTAGCATGACATCTCATATTGCACGGAATACTAATATTGGTGTCGATCCATATGTTATAAGGAATGGAAAGTCGATTGGTGTGGTATTTAAAGTTTTAGGATGCTTCCTACTATGAGTGTATTACCCCACCACCCGCCTTTTCTAGGCCTTTCTAGCACGTGCCGACCTAGTATTGAGAATACATCTGGTTCTGTAGTGTGCTACCCCTAAGGTTGTTTGAGTACGGGATCGAATTGGTGTATATTAGAATGTGCTAGGTGGTTCCTTGCTAACGAGTTATTACCGCTACCCCCCTTTTCTAGCCTTTTCTAGCCTGACATATCCTACGTCATAGAATACATCCGATTTTGGTATCTATACCTATGTTATAAGGTATGAGGATTCGTGTGGTGTACATTAGAAGGTGCTAGGTTGGTATCTTCATCGAGTTAGTATCCCCACGCCCCCTTTCTAACCCTTCTAGTGCGATATATATATCGTAAATGCCTGAATATTTCCGATATTTGTATCGATTAGTACATATTCGACAGCTGGATGAGTCCGATCCTGTGGTTTACGACGGGAACGATTCACTCCTAACAAGAGTTAGTATTAGATATTACCCCCCTACCCCCCTTTTCTAACATTTTTGTTTCTTGAGTTATGAAGGCCGAAGTTATTAGATGGTTTATGTATGTTGTTTGAGGTATGCGAGTCGTTGCCGGCTATTGCCGAGGCATGACGTTTCAGCCGTTGCGGTGTTTTAGAACGCATCAACATGTGCGTTTCGAAGGGCTTACCCTTCGTCAAAACCTATCATGACGGGTGTGCAAAAGGGGTAGAATGTCTGCAAAAGGATAAGATTCCGGTAGAGTTACTTTCCCGACGGCGCATAGTCCCAGGGCCCTCGCAGCGGGGGGTACATTATGGGGTATAAATTGACACAAAATGACATATCTTAGCAAAAGAGGTGTTAGAGTCATCGGATCTCTTGCAACTTGCATGTCTTCCTTATATGTTGCAATATTGTTGCATCCAATGTTTCAAGCCGGTACGTCAAAGGGGTTGGGGGCCTCACCCCCTTAAAATTTAAAAAATGGCTTAGAAAGCTGAAAATTAGTGAGTGTAATAGGAAGAGAAATAAATGAAATAGAATGGACTATGTAATAATTGCGACCAATGGAGGCCGGAGGCGGAAGCCAGGAGGCTGTGTTGCGGTGGGCCCCGAAGGAATTCGGCTTACCATATTAGAACAAATGAGGTGTCTAGCAATATATGTTTTTCAAATGGTGTAGAGTTTCATTTTTTTGGGGTTTCGTTTGGCAAATAATGATGTCTTCTAGCTTCTAGCACGACATGTCGCCTACATCTTAGAACACACCCATATTAATGGCTTACCCTAGTGTTATAAGGTACAGTAGAGTCGATTGGGTATATTAGAAAGTGTTAGGGATGCTTCCTTCTATTGAGTTAGTACCCAATCCCTTTTCTAGCACTTCTAGCTAATGACATGATCTACATCATAGAATACACCTAATATTAGTGTCTACCCCTACGTTTTAAGGTGTGAGGATTCAATTGGTATGTATTAGAAGTTGTTAGGATGGTTCCTTCTATGAGTTAGTACCCCTACCCCCCTTTTTCTAGTGCAAGTATTCAACTTTGTTATTTTTCGAGCTAGAGAGTTGAACTTGGTGTCTACCTCTATGTTTCAAGGTATGCCGAGTTGATTTCTGGCATTACCGAGTGGATCAGAGCTTTCTTAAGGCTTTTGGCACGCGTGGCTTGCGGTGCTCATATATATATTTTTTTGGTTTTAAGGCTTTCAACGTTAAGATATTCTCTCAACTGGCTACGCATGGTTGTTTGAAGTGCAGGATGTCATGTAGATGACCTTGCCGCTAGACTTGAGTGGCCTGTATGTAGACTGTCGGGCTAACCTCACACACACACAGCACACACACACACACACAACACACGATACGTATAATACACATCGCACAGCGCGCTAGGCTAACTTATATAGCACCCCAGGTCATACCACACACACACACATGACGGCCGCTAGGCTACTTATAGCACACATAGCACCCAGTCGCCCATTGATACACACACACCCACCCTAGGCTCAGCACGCGTACACATTACATACACCAACACATATCATACACATACACACTACACACATACACACACACACACAAGGCAGCTATGACAGCTTATACACACGATACAACACACGCCATAGACACTTAACACACCACAAATAGACACTTACACTCACCCATAGAGCACTAACTCACACACACACACACACACACACATACACACACACGACACACCACACACCACACACACACTACTCGATATTTGATGCTCAACTTTGATGCCTCAGCCTTTGATGCCTCAACTTTGATGCCCACAGCATTAATGCCTCATCTTTGAAGCCTCAGCTTTTGATGACTCATCTTGTTACTGGAAAAAGAACGAGGAGGAGAAGAAGAAGAAGAAGAAGAAGAAGAAGAAGAAGAAGAAGAAGAAGAAGAAGAAGAAGAAGAAGAAGAAGAAGAAGAAGAAGAAGAAGAAGAAGAAGGAGGAGGAAGATAGAAGAAGAAGGAAGAAAGAAAGAAGAAGTCTTCATATGACGGAGCAGCATGAGCTGGAGCCGAGTTTGTGATTGGCGGAGTCAGACCAGGAATTCTGGCTCAAGTTGCATATTGAGATCAATTGAGGTGTGTTATATAATGTTTAAAAGGACAAAAGATTCAAATTTTGGGTGTCGTAACCCCAAAATGAGTTCGACGAACCCTTGAGAGGGTCCTCAGCTGGAAAAAGAACGAAAATTGACAAGAGTAACAAGAACAGAGAAAAGATGAAAGGAAGAATAATAGAAGTTTCGTAAGATAGAACAAATGAGTCATTGGAGCTATCGGTATCGGCACCGGTGCAGGGCCGGTGCGGTGCCGAGTTAGTAAATATGTGCTTATCACCATAATATTAGTGTGTTTATATATGTTTTCAGTGATGTAGAATATGAATAACATAGTTTCAATATACTCAAAGATGTCTAGGGTCTCCAATTGAGAGGGGGTCCGAACGCCAAAATGGGGGTTTTTACCCTTTTAAATGAAATTTTAAAAGGATATAAGTTAATAATACATAGACTTACGCTCTATCAACACCCCCATGTTGCATAAATATATGTAACAACAGCCCTATGTTGTACAAATATATATATGAAACTTAACCCCAGAGAATTTAAGTGGTTCTCTCTTAGTCATACACAACGGTATACATATGTTGTAAAACTGAGATATTCAAGTCAAAACTTGGCACTCGACTTGTTTAACGTATGCTATATCAAGTCCATATGAAGATGTGTTTATGGTATATGTGTATGCATGTGTTATATGTGTATGTGTGTATGTGTATTATTAGTTTAGGGTCGTATACACATAGTCTTACATTTTTATTTCAACTGAGGGTATTTTATTTATAGAAAAGCTGTTTCAAAGTTAGAGTTAGAGTTAAAGTTAAAGTTAAGCTAGAGTTAGAACTTAAAGTTGGAGATAAAGATTAAAGTTAAAGTTATATTTACGTGTTGGAATATTCGATGAACGGTGTGAATGTGGGGAATGATAAAAAGAAATGTTTTTAAAAATATGTTGTAATTTAGATGAAATTGTTTTTTCGAAAGACATTTTCTTTTGATGAAAAACATTTTATTTTTTTTG